>JBBPKK010000078.1:0-61631 GCA_038089215.1 Tylopilus vinaceipallidus
TTTTTCCTACGCAGGACCGCTTTCAGAGGAGGGGTTGCTTCAAGCTGACAAAGCTGGCTTTACTCAAACCATCGGTTCCGGGCGTCTCCCTCATATGCGAAACTGGCCCAGCAAATACGCTGGTTGGTCTCACGGAATCGCCATGGACATCGCCGATCACAAGCGCTCTATGTTCTCTGCTTCCGACGATATAACGAGGATCACCGGAAGCACCGAGTTCAAAGGTTGTTTGCAGAATAATTGGCCAGAAGAGCTGCACCAACCGATTTGCGAACTAATCGAGCGTTCCTGCACGATATTTTGGTGCAGTACGCTGCGAACGGTATTCAAGGCAGGGAGAACTGAGGTCTCACATGCCGAGTTCATCCGCACGCTGGAGGAGTGGTTAGACGAATACGCTGACTTGGAAGACAAGTACTCCAACTGCCCATTCAAGCCTGGTACGCATGGTTTTCATCCGTAAGGGCTCGTTAATTTGATCACGGACTTGTTCCCTTTAGTGCGTGCGACAGAGTCGTCTTGAAAGTGGAAAGCCATAATACGCTTACCCTAAGGCATTGTCATTAGTTTATCATATTATGATCGATTGTACTCGACGTCGACGACAGGTACTAGTAATAGTGCCTCCGATCGATCTGTGGGCCAGTGCGGCATTCCCACGCAGAAGGTGAGAAAACCTACTAGCAGAACCACGAACGGAACGACAATTAGGGCCGGTACGGTCCGCGGAGTCGACACTTCAAAGATGCTTTTTGCCCTACGGTGGCAGGGAATACAACAGGGATAGTATGTCATTCTTCGCGGAATCTAACGAAAAGACTTTTGTGAACACACATTCATCCGATTGATTCAGGAGCATAGTCAATCGAGGTTACACTTTTACGAAGGATTCTCCCCTGTCTTCCGTTCGAAGCCCGTTAAACTTCCGCCGTATTGACTGTCTATAGTCTGGACTCGCCTTGGAACGGGCCGCCGCGGTATCCATCTCGAGGCTACTCGAGCGGCTGGACCTTCCCCGACGGGAATGGACTCAGTCGGCGGTTCGCAACACCATAACCTTACATTACAGGCAATGATAGTCTTCTCGTCTTCAGATATCCCCAGATCGCATGATCCTTGGCATGCCCGAGCCCGGTACGTATGTATATAGTTTGTTCCCCTCTTCCGAAGGAGAAATAATCAGTCCCTTCTGGACTTTAAATCATACAGGACCTTCCGTGCGCGGCGGTACGGCGGAGTGGCATGCAGACCCCGCCACCGTCGCCTGCTCTTGCTGACACACTTGTGAACACCCAAGTGTAATGCCCGCGTCTTGGCTAGCTATACTTCATAGCCTCTCTGTAGCCAGACATGGCGTTGCACAACATTCCCCGAACAACGGAGATTAACGCAATCAGATTGCTGGCTGTCAAATCTCCCGTTAGGTTTAGTGACGGCGATAGAATCAAGAATCCGACTTGCTTGCGTTCGATCTCTTGGTGGTCACACGTGCCAGCGGAAGTCACCATCCAGTCCATCAACGTCGCATTCGGATGACGTTTTACTCGCGCCGTTGACGTTTCTCCGCGCATTTATCAGAATGGTTTCGAGCGCTCGATCTTTGATACGGCTTTCCCCCCTCCCTCGAGCCTGACCGGGCAATCCATGAAGATCTTCAGTTCCATCTCCAACACCTTCTACGATGCGGGTGTGTTTGCTTGGGATATCTTGCTGGCGCTGGGCAACCTTGTTCGGCCCGAGCGCCTTGTCGGACAGGTCACACCTGCAGATCATCCAGGCTATGGAGGATTCTGGCCAGAGTATAGGCCTGCACAAGAGGGTGACAGTCGATGCTGTTGCCCCGCCTTGAATGCAATGGCTAACCATGGTCGGTCTGCACTGTGCGTTGGCCCTCGCGCGATGTCGCTCACCAGGTCGTTTCACCTGCAAACGCTTAGGAATCCTGCCGCGAAATGGAAAAGGCATCCAGTTCAGCGAAGCCGCCAGACTACTCCGTTCGACGTACAACTTTAGCCCCGCCTTCTGTCTCTATGCGTGCCGCCACGCCGCCCGTATGCTGAACAAGAGCTACAGTGAAGACAGGTTTGACCTGGAGGAACTGAGCTTGCACAACGGGATCGAACACGACGCGTCGTTCACCCGTACGTACCGTCGTTCAGTCAAGGTGGTTGGCTGTCCCCACCTTGCACTCAGGTCTCGATACGGCGTTGCAGCCGAACCAAGCGGAGCCTCATCTGCCGTTTATCGAAGAGCTCTTCTCGTTCGCCACTGGGAAGGATGCAGATGGAAAACCGCTTCTCACCGTCCGAGACCTGTCTCGCATTTTGGGGAAGCGCCGGGCAGAGGCCAGGGCGACGAACAACGAGTACAAGCTCCAACTCGCCCATCGGCTCTTTGGCAGTGCCAAGTGCGCGACGTTTCGCGCTGTCTTCCATGCAGCACTGACCGGGTCCTTGCAGCGCGTCGACGCTCTTGACCATTTTTGGTGGTCGGGTGGGCGACCTTCGGCTTGTGCTGACGGAGGAGCGATTTCCAGAGAGATGGGAGTCGCGGATCCGGAAGCCGTATGGGCTCACGATTTTCAACATCAATTTGACTGTGTTTCGTGTAGAGGCTGGCATCCGAGAGGCTGCGTGGACCGTCAACGGGAAACGCGCCGGGCAGGATGTGGTCCAGGCTGCGGAGGAAGCTTGAGGGGCCGCGTTGGAGATTTCGATTTGTTTGATGGATGTGATTTGTACACGGTCTACATATACGATGTCTCGTGCTGCAACACCGTCATAAAGTTGATCACCCGTCCTCGGCAGACAACACATGGATCCCACTACGATAGTTGATCTCTCTCACCCGCTAGTCGAGCAGATGCCGTGCTATCCAGGGGACCCCGGGTACAAGATGGCCCTCGCATGTTGCGTGCCCCTCATCGACACCAAATCCACATCCATCGGCGAGACGAATCAGCCCGAGTTGCACATGGCTGTCCGTGTGCATGCGCTCTCGCTCGGCACCCACACAGGCACCCACGTCGACGCGCCCTTCCACTTCTTCCCATCAGGTCAAAAACTGCACGAGATCCCGCTGGCGCAGTTCATCGGGCGTGCGGTCGTCCTGGACGTCCGCCACCTCGCACGAGAGCGAGGCCAGATCCGCTGGGCGGACATGACCAACAACAGCAGCCCGAACGTGCCCACAGTGACGGCGCTCTCACATATCGGCCCGCGCACGGCGGGCAAGGCGGACATCGTGTTGCTCTGGACGGGCTGGGACGTGCACTGGGGTGCGCCCACGTACTTTGCGCATCCGTATTTCTCGCGGGATGTCGCAGACGCGCTGCACGCGCTCGGGGCCAGGATCGTCGGCGTGGACACGCTGAGCCCGGACGAGACGCCTGCGGACGAGAACGCGGCAACCGAAGGCGGGTGGGGGATGCACGCGGCGCTGCTCGGCCGTGGGGTGCTTATTTGCGAGAATCTCAGGGGGCTTGGGAAGTTGGGCGGTGGGGAGGAGACGTGGGTCGGATTGATTCCGATGAGTGTACATGGTGGTGATGGTGCGCCTGTGCGGGCGTGCGGTTGGAAGAGACGGCCTGGGGTTGCAACATGACTCGTCGTTTGCTTCTGTTTGGCCGCAGAAGCTGAACCGAGGCGGCCATAGTCGGGCTGGCTGCCAGAGGCTACCATGACTGTGTTCTCCTGGAATTCCAGAACCACTTGTTTAAGTGCAGCCACTTTCATGAAGCCGCACTGGATCGTTTGAATAATCAGTTTTCCAGATCCATTCCCTGATGAGACACTCTTGCGCGGACGCACAGCACCCCATGCCAAAGCAAGCGTACAACCACGCACACCAGAAACAGCTGGTAAGCCCGCTGAGTTTGCATACCCCAGAGGCCAACTGTCAAAGTGGCAGCGGAGTTGGCCCGCCACAGTGGACAATAGCGTCCACAACCGCTCACGTCCGTAACGACACTGTAGGTATATAAGTCCGGCAGGGCAGAATAATGGCCGTCCATAGTGGCTGTCTGCCCCCCTCTACTCACCATCATCATCATCAAGCATGGTTACTAGAACGGCTTCAACTCCTCCGAGCCAAAATTTTGCCGTGCGAGCCTCTGCTCTCGTCTGTTCCGTAGGTACTGATAAACGTTTTACAGGATGCTCCTGCTCAAAATGGAACGCTAGGACACCTTAAGATGCAACAGACGCAATTTTCTGCGTCGAACGAGTTACTCGCACCCCATACTTCCATCCCAGCGCCTCAGACCAAATCAGCCGCCGACGGGGGCCATGATATGGCTCTAGCAGTACCAGAAAACGTCGAGGTCGAAGAGGAACACACACTCAGCGCCTACGGTGACATCTCCCTCGGTGACGTCACCGATCTTCCTTTGCCTGCACTTGCGCTCCCTGGCTCAAGCCCCCTCCTGCCAAAAGTCCCAGCTCCTCGCCTCCGCCTCAGAGCGCGGCGGCCGCCCATGCAGAAGCGTCGAGCGAGCAATGCCTATATTCCAGACCCCCTGCCTTATACAGGGGGCCTGAAACCCGATAAGCGTGCGCCGGAGATCCTCAGGCCCATCGCATATGTGAGTGTCGCCGTCTGACAATGGTGTCTGCTGCTCACCACGACCCCGGATATCCCTCAGAATATGTCCTGGCTCCAACATCAGCCAAAGGCTTCCCCTGTTCCCGTTGAGTCCACTCCCACGAGCGTATGCACGCAGCAGACGAACAAGTCAACCAAGAAGAGTGGTTCAAGCCTCGAGAAGCTCTTTGACAAGTTGCTACCCCGCCCGCCCTCTATCCGTTTGTCACCTCCGGGCTCCCCGGCCAGCCCGGCGCGCGAACGGAAGGGTGTCGGCGAGATCCGGCCGGGCAAGAAGGTGGGGGAGTCGGGTACGGCAAGGAAGCTGCCACCGACCGCACCTGCGCCTGCCCCCCGGCAGGATAAACCCAAGTCGGCGGCGTGGCGAACAAGACTCCCGCCTCGACTGCCGATTCCAAAGTGGGATATGTAAAGGGGCGGACGTCGGTCCGAGTCGCTCTAATCCCCAGGTTTTGAACGACATCCTCGAGCATGGTTGTATTCTGAAAATTTAAAACCACGATTCCGGGATGATAGTGTTCATTCGAGTATCGGACATAAGCTCGTTGGTCGAGTGCTGGATGCTACAGTGTGCAGGAACATATGTCATATGTACATCAACACTCGCTCAAAGGGTCAAGCTCCGACAAAGAGGGTCACCCGTCTGCTCTCCGGTTTACATCAAGACCATGCCCCTCCCAGTGCTTCCATTTTTAAATTTCGTCGCCTGCTGGCTCGATTGTCGTAATCCTCCAGCCCACCCAATTGCTGGCGGCAGCTACAAACAGACAGTCAACCGAATAATCTGAATAGCTATGCAGGTCGAGGGTCAGGTTGGTCGCGGAGAGGGCAGCATCCGGGCCCAACACATGGCTTCCCTCGAACGCGCCTGACCGTCGTTTGATCATGGCAGGGCCTAGTGGGATCTTCAAACCCTCCAAGGAGTCTCACGATAAACCATATCGCTTATATCTGATCGCGCAGGGCCCATCGTGGTCCACCTCAGAACTCAGATGCACTCGTCCGCGCTAACGGTCCACTCGAGCGCTGGAACATCATAGCAAGACGTATCGCTTCGAGTTTGAACAACAACGTGCCAGTATGTGCACGGACCCGAAGTTCCAATATTGGTACCGCAAGTCTTTCAAGCGTGAATCGCCTGCCGCTTTCAAGGAAGCTGGGGCCCACCAAAATCTCCGGCGCGTCCGGGTAACGCCTCTGCTGTGATCCACCATGCTGCATGCATGAACGCGGACGCTGATGGGCATGAATGAACGACGAGCACCATGATTGAAGGAGATGCAAAGAATCATCTCCGGGGCACAACGTACTCGCACAAGTGTCAGTGAGGGAACCTTGGTTCCTTGCGGATCGCGCTACACACGGTGACAATTCTGCCACCTCGATTCGATCAGTACCTGCGGCAAGCGTATGACCTGAAGATCCCGACTTGTTCACCAGGGGTTCGCTGCCATGCTCCATAGGCAACCCGACGTCATCAGCGGCCCCTACTCTTCTCGCACGAGCAACGGCCCGGGAGCGTATGCAAGACGTATATATAAATTTAAATACTTCACATTTCTGATATCCAGCGTCCGACTTGGTGAGTTCGTCATAATTAGCTGCGTGTCCGTGGGCGACGTATGAGTGAATGAATGAATGAATGTGTGTGAATGAAAAGAGGTAGTGATCGGCGCCCGTCAGGGCATGGCTAACCACTTGGCAAGCAGATTCGGAAAGTTGGGCGTCCCAAGACCCGTCACGGGGTCCCAGCCCTGGCTCGTGTTGAACCCGAGCGTACCACAACCGGGATTCGTCCCGTTGGTGATGTCGTGGAAGCCGTCGGAAAAGTTGGCCGCGTAGATCTGTCGTCAAGGGGGTCAACCGAATTCGAGTCTGAAGACAGCAAGACTCACGAGAGGGTTGATGAAACCGATGGGACTCTTGTTGAACGCGATGCGGGCGTCGTTGATCATGCTGAGCATCGCTCCCACAACTGGCGCCGCAGCGGACGTGCCGTACACGAGCGTGAAATTGCCGTCCATCTGATGGCGCACAGGTCATCAGTTCATGATCCCCCGGTGACGTCCACTTCACATACCGCGACCACGTAGTTGGCCCCGTTGGCAGAGAGATCTGGGAAGGCACGAGACTATCCGGCCGCTGAGTAAATCGCAAAACCAAAAGAACTGCGTCCAACTTGCCCTTCCAGTCGAGTTCCAGATGCTGCTGGGGTACGTGGGAGGATGATTCCTCAGGTATGCACTGACGACATCTTTTTGATAGTCGGGCATCGCAAAGTAGTTGCTGAATCCACCACTGGAATAGATGACCTCTTCGCAAGCAGACTCTGGATCCAACACCGTCTTCCCCGGACTGACTTGGGTCGCGCCAACCGAAGTAACGTAGGGGCAAGTACCCGGGAACGTGGGATTGAATATCGTGCCATTTGCAGATTGGGTGCCTGCACAGAACACGTCAGCGAAAATGCGTCGCTCAACAGGGAGTAGATGGTACCGTTTGGATTCAAACAAAGCTCACCGTTGCCCGCGACGCCGTCATCGCCGGAACTATATAGAATGGTGACGCCCATCAGACCGAGCTTGGCGTATTCAGCACATTGACGTGACGCATAAAACACGGTCAAGTCGGCTTCGTTATATCCATACGAAGTTGAGATCACGTTGGCAGGCTTGACGGTGCCACACGCTTTGGTACCTGATCATGGAGGCCATGTCAACTCATAGGGGACGAATCGGGTGTTCGCTAACCGTTGTATCCGCCCGGCCGGGGATCGGGGTAGACGGAATCCTGAGTCGGGTCGTCGCCTCCCTCGAAAGAGCAATAGGTCCCATCGATCGCATCAAGGAAATCGTTGAAGGATGCGCCTGCGAACCCAGTTAGATCAACACACGCCATGCAAACCGAGTTCGGACCTTCGATCAAGTCGCCAACTTGGTACAAGGTGATGTTTTGCTTTGCGGTTACGAGGTTCATAGCGTATTCGAGATCGAGATTAGACTCCCCGTTGATCGGAAATCCTTCCTGTTGGCTCAGCACACCTGATGAAACATGAACAACCTCGTATGGTTGAGCACAACATGCAGAGCCACTGCACACACCTCCGTCGATCGACGCCATGACGGGACTGACACCGTAAAGATCCCAAGAGAAATTGCTGGCGAACATGTTGAGATCCGCCTGGCGGTACGACTGCGGCGTATACTCAACTACGCGCAACGTTCGAGTCAGCGCGTGCCCGATCGAGGGCACCACCTTGCTCACCAATGCCATAGCTGTTTTTACTGGGAACAAGTGGGTCGTACAGGAATCCGTACAGCGCACGGAGACACGGGGGCGTGATGTGGGTATCACAGTCCATGAGGTCATTCGACAAGGGCCAGTCCAAGAGTTCCCCTGTCGTCTTCGGACCAGCACCACTGCCGGGTTGGCCAACCGTCCGGAGCGGTTGGTTATTCAGAGAACGCTTGGGCAGCTTGACGTCAAAGTGGACCGTGGGCGTCACGAAATCAACGTGCCGTGTCAGGTGCTCGGGAAGATGGTAGTCCTCGCATGCTGTGCACGCGGTTAAAAAATGCATCCTCCCAAAACAGGGAGAAAAGTGCGTCGTCGCTCACCGACATGCTCGACGCCGGTCTCGTGCTCATACACGTTGTAGCTCGTGTGCAAGAGATCCTCTGCTTCCTGGACGGTCGCCTTGAGTTCGAGCCAGCCCCCGGACGCGGAGAGCTTGATGCGGCGCGACTCGATACCGCTCTGCAGCAGCCAGTCCCGAACAGTGTCGACCGTCTGACGACTCGGGGCGAACGTCGAGGCCACCTCACCAGCCGACCAATGCTTGCCATAGTTGGGAGAGTCAGGGTGGGACACGTCGTAGAGGAACTCTTCGAGGTACTCCATATTGGATTGCGCGAGCGCAAAACGGAGCGGGACGACGGCAGACGGGTCGTGTCTGCGGGCAAGGCTCCATCCTGACGGAATATGTGAGCGCCGTTCGTGCAGGGTCCAGGGGGAGAGGACCGGATTGGCGTTCGCAGCGAGTCCGAGGGACAGTAAAACGAATGGGAGGAGAAAAGAGCGCATTGCTGAGAATCGCGGACGAGGGAAATGAGGCGCTTACCTTGGCTTCTAAACCATAAGTGGCTTTATAAACGCGCTCGCATCGGCGCCCAAAAGGTGGTAACCCGGGCGGGATCCCGAGGTACCAAGTGGATGGAGCAGCTTCTTGGCCATGCGGAGGGCTGCGTGTGAAGCATTACAGGTCCTGGAAAGAAGATGGCTCGATAAGCCCCTGCGGAACTGGACCATGCACGAAGTGACCTTGGCTCCTCAAGAACTCGGCGAATCACGAGGGAGTAGCAGCATCACAGCGGGCTGACTTCTGTGGGGCTATGCGATGAGAATCGCATTATTTCCGGCAGCCTGCCATACTGCCGAGCGCGCTCCCGCTTCTTGGAAACGTCTGTAGGAAAAGAAACTGTTGAGCTGAGTCGACATTTGGTAAACTTTGCAAACGATCAATAATTTCGTGCCTATTTGAAATTATGGGACCAGGGTCGGGCTTCCTTATGTAATCATGTCTAACAGCTCGCAGAACTCGTTTGTAACCGGCCGGCTTTACTCCACCTGTAAAGTATGGCCATTGCAAGCTGGCTACGAAGCAAGGCCTGGAAGGGGTGGACCGGGGTGGTTCGAATCGTCGGACTTGGAAAGCAATGCCTGATATCGACCTGAGCGGGCTGCTTTCCTCCTTGTGGTTTACAAGAGCACAGGCATGCACCGTGGCCAGAGTCAAGCATGCGTTCGACACCACACGCCAAGTCACTCCACATGACCAACGATCTTTGGACACTACGAAAATCCTCGTTAAGCAAGGTAATTAGACTGATTGCACGAGGTCATCCAGTGACGACGCGACCATATAGATAACAACCCATGTCATGAGATGTCGTGAAATGTCTTGGCATCTCGATAGCAGTAGCATGCAAGTCCTCGCCAGAATCCGCGTCGATGATCAGTCGCCCCTTGCTTCGATATGGGCGATGGCCTCCCCAAGGGTATCATAGAATGCTTCCGAGCCCAACAACCTCACAATGCCCGCGCGTTCAAACACCTCTCGAATCCTAGATCGGAGGTGTGTGATATACAGGTGAACGCCTCGGTTCTAAGCATATCTTGATATCAACGAAAGAGAACCAAAGGGGGACCGTTCTCACCTTGTACGACTCCAACAACTCATGAAAGATTTGTACAGCGCTTATCATTTCGAATCAGTGGTTAGCAAATGGGGAAAGCGGAGAGCATACGACGCATCGCAACTATCGACATCTGCCATATGGAAGACCAAAACTTTCGGCGGTTGTCTTCTGGGCTCCTCGGATGGATGTGCGTGGTGTGCACCGTATAGTTCAAATCGCCGCAATCGCCCTTTGTGGAATGTGAGTATTTTGATCATCGGGGCCGGACGGGTAGAATAACACACCCTTTAGTTGAGAACTGTTGGCTACAGTAACGTCAGCATGCGGTGAGTTTGTCAGCAGTATCCATCGCACCGAAATCAAGGCTTTCTCGAATGCGCACGATCAATGCCCCAGGAATGTCCTCGGCTTCAGGGACATCAGTCACTGGTTGCCATTGGCTCGTGCCAGGAACACGGCCCTAGATCGTATCGCTTGTCAACAAGTCCAAGCTACGAAAGTTGGCAAGACGTACAAGCACCGTCATGCGTGTCTTGGATGAGCGCCGAACGACAAGCAGAAGCGCTATGATCAAACTGACTACAATGCCAATCTCGAGGTTCCAGACGACAGAGAGTGTGAATGTAATGAACATCATCGCCAAATCCATCCATGCTCCGATCCTGGTGTCAAATCCTCAGATCAAATGCATTCGTCTGAATGGAGATTGACTTACTTGTAGTAATATACCAGGTCATGAGGAACTTCTGCAAAAAGGGACATGACAAACAAACATATGCTGTTAAAACAGGGATCAGAATGTATTGTATGAAGTGGCGCGGGAAACGAACATGGAAGCCAATACACATATAGGGAGGGAAAACAGAGCAGGAAGCAGGAAGAACGTCGACAAAAGGACAAGTCCCGCGGTGATAAGGGAAGCCAGCTGAGTCCTGGCACCAACATCGCCATTAATCCGAGACCTGCTATCTTGTGAAGCTTATTAATCGGACAGATAGCAATTGCACGAACCTCACGATGGAACCGAATGCAGGAAGAGTGCCTGGAACGAACGATCCAGCCAGATTGGCCGCACCCAACGCAACCAGCTCACGGTTGGGACTGACTGGATGGCCAAAACGGTCCCCGTTCTGCTTAGCGGCGACAATACTATCCAAGAACCCGATGACCGTGATTAGACTATGAAACAACCAGGAGTCAGTTACAAGGACCACGCTAGTAAATGGCTCACATTGCGGTGGACGTTGTGCCACGCAACAAAGGATATGTATGGGAACCCAAGGGAAATTTGAAGAAATGTTTGTCCATCGAAATGGGGACAGAACCGAGAATCGCGACACCATCCTGTTCCCAATGCAATTCATTGGAAATCCCTTCAAGAACGTAAGTGAATGCACCCCAAACACCATTAAACTTACATGTGGAAGCAACGACAACGAGAAGAACTTCGGGAAGTCGATAGATCCACCAAATTTTCTTGAACGATTCCTTGAAAAATCGTAGGAAAATCAGGACGAAGAACACACCAAAGCTGATGAGGGTTGTCAGCTTGTGAGAGTGTGTCCAGACATATTCGACGAGGAACAAGATCTTGTCTAACGTCGTCTCGGAACGAACTTGGTCCTCCAGTGCGACCAAGCCAAACATTGGAATGAGTTGCTCGCTAGACGACCAGTCAGTTTATGTATAGCAATGGGGTGGAGCCGTACGCACACAGTAATCACGACTGCAACGGCAGTCACAAACCCACGGAGAAGGGCGCGGCTGAGGACAACGTCTAGAAAGCCGAGGCGGAGAAAACCGAGGAGAAATGCAAATAAACCAACCTTAAAGAGGCATATGGGATCGCGAAGAGGCTATCAGAAAAAATCGCACCTGAAGTCCGATTGCAGTCGCCACATAAACACCTATTTTGTCCGGGGAAGAATCGGGATATATATGACGAAACTCGGCGACAGCTTGACCAACAAGCAAGGACAGGGAGGCTTCTGCTGCAACATTGAGCTGCCTCGAGGTTCCAAGTAGACTGTATGCTATTGGGGGTATGGAAGCTGCGAACTGGCAAGAAGGGATAGTGAGCCATCATCAGGCAGAGGGAGGGTTGCCTACAAGACCAGATGTTGGGCCAATCTTGGCTAGCGCGGTACCATAACTAACGGACTGGGGGATGAGCATAGCAGCGAGTGAGACACCCGCGAGCACATCGCCACTAAGGCTGAACTGACATGAGGCGTGATGTAGCGTGGCGAGAGGGGAAGTCTTACAGAGAGAGCGAGTAGTCGGGAATCCACGCGGTGGAGGGCACATAATAACGCAATCTCCTTGCAAACTTGGTGTCGCGTACTTTCTTTCGCTTGCCTCCTTCAAATGCTTGGGAGGCGGATTACACCTGGGTGAACGAAAGACCGTAACTGGGGACTCACCGACGGTGGAGGCGGCGTCTGTGGCGGAGGGAGTGTGAGCGCCGTAGCGAGCCGGGCCGGCTTCGACGTCGTCTCGGTTGAGGAGGGGAGCGTTCTCCTGTGCGTGCACCATTCCACGAAACGAGGAAATGGAGGTGGAGGTGGATATTGTGCTGAACGGGGCGTCGTTTGGACGCGAACTCGCACTCATGGCTGAGGCAGCTGCGCGCGAGGATGAAGAGCTTGCGCCAGTCCATCTCCGGGTCGGTAAAATTGACGGTCACGTGCCAGCATCTCTACCAGGCGGCCAAGTTCCGCAGCACACGCGCGAATTGGAGAAGGAGAGACGCTCGGAAAAGGACGCTGTGCAGAGGATGCTCGCCACCAAAACCAAACAAGGACAACCACCACCGGTTGAAACGGTTAAGTAAGCGCTTGTCCGCACACGTCTCTTTCCTGTCCGTCTGCCATGTCCCCGCTCTCTCTTGCCTTTTTGGCGGCGTCGCTGGCCTCCGCAGCGCTGGCCACCCCCCTCTCCACCTCCCCCTATGCCTCCCACCGTCGTCCGTACCTCGACATCGCTCCCCTCGTCGAGGTCGAGCATGTACACGGCACCATCAACAACTCGTACATCGTCGTTCTCAAGGATGATATACCCGCCTCCCTCATGCAGAACCATCTCAACTTCCTCCAAGCAGCTCACCAGTCCGATTCCTTCCTTGGTGACAATGTCGCTTCCGGCCTCCGTCACGTTTACGATACCCACATCAAGGGCTATGCCGGGCAGTTCACCGACAGTGTTCTAGAGCAAATACGCAGGATGCCCGAAGTAGACTTCATAGAGCGTGACCAGATTGTCCACACAACCGACGTTGACGACGTTGACACTCAGAAAAGCGCTCCTTGGGTATGCCCCTCTTTCTCCTCTTTATCCCCACGCTTATCAGTTCCGAAAAGGGTCTTGCTCGCATTAGCCACAGACACAAGCTTACCTTTAGCACCTTCACCAGCTACGTATATGACCCACAGGGCGGCGAGGGCGTCGACGTCTATGTCATTGACACCGGCATCAACATCCATCATGATGAATTCGAAGGGCGTGCTTCGTGGGGTAGAACGGTCCCAGCCAATGATGTAGACGAGGATGGCAACGGTCACGGCTCGCACTGTGCCGGTACCATTGCGTCTCGCAAGTATGGCGTCGCTAAGAAGGCAAATGTCATTGCCGTCAAGGTTCTCGGTTCCAACGGCAGTGGCTCCATGTCCGATGTTATTGCTGGCGTAGCCTGGGCCTCGCAACAGGCTCAGTTCAAGGCCGACGCCGCCCGTGCCGAATTCGCCGCTACTGGTAAGACTTCTCACAAGGGTTCCGTTGCGAACATGAGTCTCGGAGGATCAAAGTCACCCGCATTGGATACAGTCGTCGACAGATCCGTCGATAATGGGCTCCATTTTGCTGTCGCAGCTGGTACGTGAGCCTCTGCACGTTGACATCTCCTTTTTTTCTCACGAAACCCAGGTAACGACAACAAGGATGCCTGCGACTATTCCCCTGCGGCCTCTGCGAACGCCGTTACTGTCGGAGCGTCTACTCTTGGTGATGAGCGTGCTTACTTCTCCAACTATGGCAAGTGTGTCGATGTCTTCGCTCCGGGCCTCAACATTCTTTCTACCTATACCGGATCTCCAAAGGCAATTGCCACGCTGTCGGGTACCTCGATGGCATCACCCCATGTTGCTGGCCTGCTCGCATACCTCCTCTCAATTTATCCGTCCCTGACATTCCACCCGACCGTTCCCTTGCAATCCATTCCCGAGGGGTTCAACGTTGAGGGGACTTATGCTTCCTTCTACGCGGTTGCGCGTGCTGCACTTCCTCACTGGATGGCTCAGTACCTCCCTCCTGCCGATTTCTTTGCTCCGGCATCACAGGGTCCTGTCACAATCACTCCCGCTCAGCTGAAGAAGGCCCTTCTAGCGCTTTCAACCCGTGGCATGATTGAGGACGTTGGAAAGGGTTCGCCCAACTTGCTTGTCTTTAATAATGCTACTGCATGAATGAGGGATACAAGATGATAGTTTTTTGATACTACTTAATGCTCTCGCTTAGTATGATCTGTTTGGGCTATCCAATCTACGTGTCGATCTGCTTTAGCAATGTACCATAATGTTTTCCTCAGTTGATACATGCAAGTTCCGTCTGATCTACAATGACGAAGCGCAGCATCTACAGTACTAGTGCTGTCCAGCGAGCTATTCACGCCTAGTGCCCTGGTCCTGCCATCCGAAATCCAACCCGCAGACAATAAATGAAAATTACACGTAGTGTGCAACAATGTATGCCTCCTGTCGCAGCGCGGCGACCGCCTCGGCGTCAGAGTCCCGATCTGCCTGCCATGCTCGAACCTCAATCGCCCTGGCGATCGCGTGGAGTGCCGTTGCGCAGCCCTTGTGCGCCGGCGGAAATGCGGATAGAAGACTGCGATGGAGGAGGAGGGTGTCCAAGTAGGCGCCGTTCGTCGTCGGGAACGCGTTTGCCACGGGATACGGGTAGGGGCGCGGAGAAAGCACGGGGGACTCGGGGGCGAGTGAAGCGAGGATGGACTGGAGGAAGTGGCATGCGGGGAGCGGGGAGGGCAGGTCTGTGGACGAGGTGGGCGGGGGCTCGGTGTGGACTTGGTCGGAGGAGCTGGAGTTTGAGCTTGATGATGCCGACACGTCGGACTACGGGGGCGGTGTTGAGTGGGGAGTGGTGGGAGAGGAAGGGCGGGGGAGAACGTACAAGGTATGCCGGGTCCTCTGTGCTTGCATCGTGCTCGTTTGCACTTTGCGATGCAGACGGGGCAGAGTCCGCCGGCTCTGTCGCGGGAACCTTTCTCCAGTGATCATCAGCGACGGCGGCCCCCAGATGAACCGAAGGCGACCGACCTTGAACTTGGCCTTGGTGAGCGACATGGCCTGTAACAGTTGGCAAAGATCGATCTCGGACTGATAAGTCTATCGACGTGGAGAGGGCTGAGCGATGCCGTCTCCCTGAACCAAACGACGAGGGCCCACCGGAATGCCGAATTGGTGGCCTTGGTCGTATCCGACCATAGGTCCGACTGGGGATGCCATTTCAATGTCCATCGCGGCCATGATGACGAAGTGGTTTGGAGGTGAGGGCGGCAAACGTAAGATAATCGATCTGGAGGGTCGTGCGCCAGGAGCACCCGTTGCGGTATATGTACTTGGGACCTCGACGCGACATGCGGAACTGGGCACTTTGCCTCGTGTCACGGCACGACCCGGTGTCATTCTGGGATGCTACCGTGTTCTGGTGCAACGTGTCTCAGCCGACCATCAGGTTGGGGGCCACGTGTCGTTTGGCGATATGGACATGGGGGTCCAGGCTTGTGGGTGGTGGGTGCGCGAAAAGCGCTGCAATCGACCCTGGAGCAATACGGTGGCCTGTCTACGTCTGAACCCAGCTCCGGCTTTATGTCTGTCATGCAACGGCGTCTGGGTGTAGAGCCCCGTCACGATGACCCGGCGTGCGCGCGGCCCTGGAATGAAGGGCGGTCAACACGATGCACGAAGACGCTCGTGTGTGAAAGGAAGGGCGACGATTCAGAGAGAAGATCTAATCGAGAAAAAGGATCATTCAGGAGCGTCAACTAGGACCTCCTGTCGAAAAAAAAATGACACAACGGGCCGATACGGCGTTTTCATCGTTGTCGTTACGTGGAATGGCTGAGACTCACTCTGTTGGTGGACGTGCGTGGGTGGACGGGCGCATCAGGACGCTCAGTTGACTCTTCTCACGGTCGCCCAAACACGACGGTGGCACGCCTCCCATCAAATGAAGTCTATTTTCTCCAAAAATCGAGGGAGTAACACTGGAACCGCTTCATTCACCCAGCTAGTGCAGCTGGGTCGCTTCGTACGACTCCAGACTTGGCGACAATTTACCTGCGTTTGCCGCCCCAAGCGCCACCGCCCACGATTTTCACGTCGAGCGTGCCATACCAGGGGAAACGGTAGCGAGACGCGGTGATGACAGTTCCTTGACCTTCACGTGTCACGGTGATCAAATCTTCAGTGAGGAGTCCTGCCGGTGTGCTTCAATGAGTGAGCAATACGAGTTTGGTTGTCCCAATTACCTGATCCCCTTTCATCAGCATGGACCCTGAGCGCTGGCGCCATCAGGCAGGCGACAATGTCCATTATAAGTATCATATTGCTCCAATGCCTGCTTCTTACAGTCCCTCGAGGCTGCCTGCACGACGAATCCAGTACCATCGGGTCGATAGCCCTGGTTAGTCCCCGGTTTTCAGCCGTCGTATATCAAACATGTAAACTCCGAGTGTCTAAAGTTTGTTTTCCTTCCGTAGGTTCTCGGTAGCTGTTCTTGGGGCCACATTCAACTGCAGGACACCTTTTTCGTCAATGTCGACCATGTTTGAGCACCCGAAGCATGCTAGCGCCGTACAGGAAGGGTATTCGCAGTATCATGCCGCATGTATGTCATAGGAACCTTTTGTGACTTGTTTCCTGACGCTGGTCACCAGTGGCGCCGCACAACAACGGCACTGGGGGACCGAGCAATCACGGAGAGAAATCACCAGCAGAAAATCGACAAGCTCCGGAGTCTGGTAACGACGAGGAAGCACAAATCAACTCTGAACTAGTAACGATCTGGACGCAGCGGTTGCAAGTGCTCACGGTTGTGGTGCGTCAACGATGGCGTGTGTTGAATGACCCCGCCCTCCTGACATAACCTTGTCAAGACTGCCTTTTTGGCGTCCATGGATGGACAGCTTTTCTCGTTGACCGCTCTCAATACGCAAATCGGACTGCCTGCTAGTACAACGTCCCGTGAAACTGTATATGCCTGTCTTGCCGGTGCATTGATCTTTCATATCCTTGCTAGTAAGCCTCTCTCCCGCCATAATGGTCGTAATGAATCAATACGTTGGTAGCTATACTCGCTTACGTCGCATCCTTTGCGCTGGTACGTTATCGGATCATTGAGGCCATTGATGAGGATGAAGACAAGGTTCGGGACATCTTCTCTTCGGGTCCGAACCCGGCTCACCTGGCACAGCGCCATTCGCGGGTTGTTGCGGAGCCACTGCACCCACTCCAAATGTTTGTAGCTGTTCTGCAAACGCCGGCAAGGCTTCGGTTTCTTTCCACTTCCCGGTCCGATCGGCCCGCTCCGCCACCTCCGGTGTCTCTGTTGACGCGTTCTTTTTATACCACGCTCGCGCTGGCTGCGGTTGGGTTTATTTTGGCACTTACTGGCATACTCGCATATGTTTGGGTTGCTTTGCCGACGGTAGTTGGGATTGCTTCGACCGTCTGCGTGGGCGTTGGTGCCAGCGTAGCCGTGTGGGCGATCGCTATATAGGGTCGCTGGAGAGGTTAATCTTGTACTTTCTGTAGGCACCATGAGAACGACCAATGACGACGGATCCTACCACGCTTTCATGGCCCAGGATGTTTCCATGTCCCCGGAGCCGGGCCTTGTCCTTGTTCTAAACAAAGTCATGGCAATCACTTTTTTGGAAGGCGTTGTAATTGCCTGGCGTTCCCTCGCTCTCTCGTGTGGACTGGCACTTGTGTTGGTATGGCACCACTTTGACTACGACGCGTTGATGGCTTGTCGCTCGCACACACACGCAGCAGGGCAAGGTACGGTGGTGGCACTCTGGAGTTGCTGATCTTCACAGCCATTGTACCGTCAATATGTCGGACGCACGCACGCACGCAAAGGGAGTGCCAAACTAGTGTTTCACGGCATGCTTGGCACTCGACACAGGTACCGAACCGTCGCGCGAGTTGGCAGCTGTGCAAAGGAACAACGAACGTGGACAGCAACACGCAAAGTTGTTTCGTCGGGGGTGACAATCGCGGTGCCTCTCGCTGGATCGACAGGGCGTATTGCCGACGAATTTACCGGCATGGCGATAAGACTCTTTAACTAGCGTGCGCGACCGCGATGGCGCCTAGCGTTTTCACCTGGAAACGATGCCGAGTCGTGCGGTTACTACACCACCGCCCTGGCTTGTGATCAACACCAAGAATAGAACAGAATCCTCGTCTGGCGACGGTGTGACGAATGCTGGGAACAAGGCGTCGGTGTGGATCCACCACTGAGGTAAGTTGTCCGTGCAGCTGTGCAGTCACACTGATGTCAGTTGACGCCCCTGCGCCGCCTTTTACTTGCAAGGGCGGGTATGTTAAAGTTGTCATGGTTGGCTTGCCTGTGGTGCTCATGTCAGATATCGTGGGGCTCAGAAAGAGCACCTTGAAACCAGCCGAAGTACGCGTTTCGCCGCATTGTGGGCGCGGTCGGGTCAAATGGCTTATCTCAAGGTCGGGATCAGAAGGAACACTCCACAGTATCCGGTCGTTGAAGAGAAGGCGCCCTAATCTGAAAAGCTCACGAGATGTCACTGCCGTAGGGCCGGACGACGAGGGAACGAAGCTGGTTGATGTAACAGGAAGGTCCCGTGGGTGGACGTTTCACCAGCCCCAGCGGAAATCTGATCAATATCACCCGCTTTCTCCTCACAGTAGGGTATCTTGCGACGCAGTCACAAAGGGATACCTAAACAAGTCAATTGCAGATGGGAATCGATCATCGTCGGGAGCAGAATTATTTTGGCTGAAGTCTTCCGGCGGAACGGTAGCTAGCAGAACAAGTCGATTCTAGATGGGAATTCATGGTGTCTTGACAGCGCCACATAAGGCGAGGGAAGCGGGATGACGAAAGAGAACAAGCAACTGTCTAAATTTGGTCTCAAGTGAACCGCCAAATTTGGTCCTCTTCAGGCAACTTTGCCGCTTCTAACCAAGTTCGTCAGGTTGAAAGGGAGATGAATCAATGGGAAACTGCACTAGCTTGCGGTGCGTATAAAGGCACATTGTCACCCGGGTGAGTCATTCAAGTCACCCGGACGAGCCACTCTTATTGTTCTGCACCTGCCTCTCTTCCCAGCAGACTTTGTCACTGATCATCCTCTTACTCCCTCGGGCACTTTCTAAAACAATAAACTCATCCTAAAATCGCAATGCAAGCCGGAAAGTTCACCCTTGTCTACGTCATCGCTGCCTTGGTCGCTCTGAGTAAGTTCTCTGGTGTCGTATGTGCATGGTCAACTGACTTACGGGTCGGTAGCCGCAGCATCACCGTTGCCTGTTGCTGCTCCTGTTGCAGGCATCAATACCGAACTCGTTGGTGTGAGTATTCCAGGATGTGTTGCGGGCACCACGAGGCTGACCGAAGATGTCCAGCGCGAGCCCCTTTTGGAGGCCGAAGCCGCAGTAGCACGCGACGCAGAGGACTTTGCAACGCGTTGGTGCCGAGTGGATGACTGCGTGTGATTCACGTTGTTGTCTTGATGACCATCCTTCGTTCTCCTTTTTTTTCGCTTGGAGATCCAAGCTTGATATATTATACCCTTCGCTTGGCGATATAAGGTCGTCCCCTTATCGAGCGAGACTCGTTATCTCTCCTCGTCCTTTCACTTCCTCAGGAGTTCTGTTACTGTATTCCTATGGCTCATAGAAAATGTATTGGTAGTCAGTGGCTTGATGATTTGATATAGCTACCTAGATCAGCATGTCCGAAAGTGCGAGGTGTTAGAGTCAACAGCGCGGTTATGGTTTCTGTGTCACACGATCTGGCGTTCGTGGCGCACCCATTCACGAGAGTCATTGCACGCGGAACCGCGTTATAAAGCGAGAGGCGAAGTTGCGAACGATTCCGACGATAATTGCCAAGGGCACTCTCTCTGAGTTGGTTTCTTGTTGCGTTTAGGATGGCGAGCTTGTACTCGCCATTGTCCAAGAAAAAGTATCCCTGGGAAGTATTTACTCAAGCACTCTGTTGAGTAGTGACTCTGGCTACATCAGTACCGCCTACTCTTAACCTTCCCACTCACCTCGAGTCCCACTGTAAAGATGTACCGCGAGTCAACGACGACGAGCTGCCGCTGGTCAAAGCCTCCGCGCACAAAGCACTGACGACTGTGGACACGACAACGGCGATGCTCCTCCGCAGTGCTTGGTCTCGCAACTTGCGAGCGCGCCGACGATGACGCAGCCAGCGGCCTGCCTGCGCTTCATCCTCACCCTAGTCCTATTCACATGCAGCTGCGATGACGACGACACATGTCGATGCCAATACGAGCGCCGTACCCTAGTCGACACGACAAAACGACGTGGGGCGTCCAGATGGCGCTCCAAGTGGGTGGCCAATGACAACGCACCACCAACCTCGTGACAGCCTTTTGTTTCGTCAGTATTTCTCTTTCCTCGTTCCTATGTGTATGTAGCCTGAGAGGTATTGAAATCATCATCTAGTATGGTCACTCATCAAACGGCTCAGGTCTTGACGCCCATGCTTTAATCACCATGATTGAACTACATTCAAGTTCATTCCGCACATTGACCCACGGCAAGTAATCCTTCCCATTCTTGCAATATGCAAAGTGAGTCGC
This sequence comes from Tylopilus vinaceipallidus, assembly GCA_038089215.1. Classification (NCBI taxonomy): domain Eukaryota; kingdom Fungi; phylum Basidiomycota; class Agaricomycetes; order Boletales; family Boletaceae; genus Tylopilus; species Tylopilus vinaceipallidus. Next base: position 20,692 of record JBBPKK010000078.1, read on the forward strand.
CCCTCAGGCTTAGCTTATCTTCTCCTTCGCTATTGCAAGCCTCGTTATTACCCAATCATCTTGCAAGCCGAGTCGTGATCCATCTTTCCCTTCCTGCAAGATTTCTAGTCTGCTCCAGGCATGAGTTATCTTGCAAAGCAACTCACCACTCGACCGCTCGTCATTTAGTCACCATAGTTGTCTTGCACGCCGCGCAGTGTCTATCCCCCCTCCCACTCTTGCAAAGTGGGATGTCATCGAGCTTGCCCACCTCACGCCAGGCGCAGCGTGACTGCGCCCCCTTATGTGCCTGGATTGTGCCCACGGCACCACGTCGGGGACGGCGACGAGGCGCCAATGATCAATGCATGCTCTATGTCATCGGAGACGACTCAGGCTGCACAAGAGCCAACGTCGCAGCGCAGTGATGAGGGCAGCACGGATGGTCAGTGTATGCCCCCGAGGCGACGGCGACAATGCCGATGGATCATGTCCATGGTCAATGCCCCGGTGCAACAACGACGGTGCAGAAGGCGCGGGGCAGAACGAAAGCCAGCCCTGCGGCGCATGACAGCGACGGCGTGGGGGTGACCAATATCTCACTACCATGATGACCATGACGACACCGAGCCACAGCCCGACGACAGTGATGAGGCGCGCTGCAGGGGTACCTCATTGCGTAAGGACGGTGACATCAGCAGCAATGCCAATTCTGTTGTGTCGTCGCCGCCGCCGTCACTGCGTTATTCATATTTTCGCCTTCCTCCCCCTCTTCGTCCCTCCTCCCTTTCCCGACGCTTCGCGTGCTCGTGCTTGCTCTCTCGCATTCTCGTGCTCTAGGTACGTGATTAGGAGAGTGCAGCCTTGTCGCGTCGCCGTCTTTTCATGTCACCAGGCCAGCCATGTCCTTTTTGCAAGTCTTGCTGAAACTTACATAAGCGGCTGTGCGAATTATTGTCAGTGTCACGTGCTGACTACGCATGTAGTATGAGCGCGTGGTCACCTGCAAGAGTGCCAGAAGTTGAAATGATCGCATCGTTGAACCACTCGAGGCATGCAGATATTAAGCAATCATTCGTCCGGCACGAAAATCACTCACTGAGAGTTCGCCCTAGGCATGCCACGTCAACCAGTCGTCAAGCACAACAACAGTACCTAAATGAAAGCCTGAGCCTTAGGTGCTGCAGCAACGAGCTCGAAGAGCTCCCGTGCATTATTTGTGGTGCAATTTGTTGTGAGGTTAGTATTGGTTCGGTTAGCCAGACATATTTGACCATGTTTGGGGCCTCAAACACGGTCGAACATGTCCAGCTAACCGAATCCATGACATTTTGACAGCGTCAGTATCAGACGAGGGTAACAAGGTAACGAATGACAAACAAGCAATCGTCCAAATCTAGTCTCAAGTGAACCGCTAAATTTGGCCCTTAGCTTCACCGCTAATCGAGTTCGGTAGACTGGGGGGGAGACGTGAATGGCGAACTGCACGAGCTTGCAGTGCGTATAAAGGCACATTAGCGTCCCGATGTCATTCAACTCACCTGGACGCGCCATTCTTATTGTTCTGCGCCTGCTTCTGTTCCCAGAAGACACGGCCACACCGTTGAAAATAATAATCTCGTCCTAAAATCGCAATGCAAACCGGAAAGTTTACTTTCGTCTACGTCATCGCTATCTTGGCTGCTCTGAGTAAGTCTTCTGGCGTCGTATGTCCGAGACCAACCGACTCACAGGTGTTGGTAGCCGCAGCATCACCATTACCGTTGCCTGTTCCTGTTGCAGGTATCAATGGTGAACTCCACCTTGCTACTGTGAGTACCCGTGGATATGTTACGGTCGCGACAAGACTGACTAAAGATGTGCAGCGCGGGTCTCTGATAGAGGCGGGAGCACGCAACGTAGAAGGCTTTGCAGCCCGGTACTGCCGAGTGGATGACTGCACGTAATTCACGTCTCCGTATTGCCATTATCCTTTTCTTTCCCTTATTTTTTTCGCTCGGGTATGCGGGCTTGATATGTTATACCCCCCCTTTCCCCTGGCAATATAAGATTGTCTCCCACTCGTTTTAGCGTAGTTTCCTGGACTGTCAAGCAAGGCTAGTTATCTTTGCTTGCCCTTCTACTTTTTCCTTTCCGCCTCAGAATTCTGTGGCTGTATTCACGTGATCGGTAGAAAGTGTATTGGTAGTCATTGATGATTCATGTAGCTCCACCTAAACCGTGTTTGCGACAAACCTGCTCACGAGCCTGAGAACCAACTCACGTAGAACGGCGTCACAGAGCGAGTAACGACTGGTAGCAGTAATAACAACGTAGTCGGCGTTTTCGTCCGTGTTGCAAATGTCGATTGAAAATGCTCTCTCGTTAAGACTACTCTAAAGGGTTTCTTATCGCGTTTATCAAGCTATCAGTATGAGAAGTGCATGAGGGAATGAGGATCGTAGATTATCGGGACAAAACCGCAGGTCGAGTCCGAGGCACGGACTCATAGCTCACAACTCGATCGGAACAAGCTGGGAAATCGGATTAGTGGCACGCGCGTGCGTACCTTTAAGGAAATAACTTCACACTACTAGACGGTACCACAGGAACAAGCCCCAGGCTGGCAAATTTGATTCCTCCACAGGGGCAGACCCGTCGATCGTCCACAGCCAACCATTGACACTGTTCGACGATCAACTTGTCGGCCCGCCCGCTTCGTGCGAGCCTGCGAGGGCCTTTTGAAAGGTGCCCGTGAGTTTGACTCTGATTCCGCAACAATCGTAGGGCATGGTGCATACTATGACGCTGGGCACATAGCCATTCCGCGTGTGGAGCTCGCAATGACAGACACCGGCCCAAAAGAGTGGCCAGAACTTGTTAGCCTGTGCGTCCGCTTTATGTAACATTTTTTCCTCTTGGTCAGAAATCCACTTGTCTACTAGTATTCTATTCTACCCCATCTGTGAAACATTGCCTGTTCCATACGTTTCACCCATCCGGAAATCCAGCGTCTGCGAATTAAAACATCCGGTAGCCGTCTGGCTGTCTGGTTCCGCTCGCCCGCTTTCTCTGGGAGCAGTGTCCCTGAGCGAGCAACATCGTATGCCAGCCGGCCTCATGTGCGAAATACTGCATACTCAGCCTGTGTCACAGGAAAAAAGATCCGATAACTAGTGGACACATCTGGTAACCGTTTCCGGAACGCCTTTCTCAGGTATCAGATGATAGGCTGATGCTATTCTCTGCGAAATACTCATGACCTGGTTTGTTGGTCAAATGGTCAAAGGCACGATCGACGAGTAGAATGCTAATCCGGTATTATACCGGTGGCGTACCAAGACTCGTACGCTTGCACCGTTTCAGCACACGGCAACGAGGCTTTCGAAATGCAACCGAGCGGACAGTCAACGTGGATTGAATGTTGATCAACTTGATGGGACTCGTTCGTGACCGAGGCTTCCGATTTAACGTGTGACACGCGGAGAACGTTCTAGGAAGCACAGTGGATACGTTACCACGGTGTTAACATGGATCATCGAGCTCAGCAAGGGCTGAATTACTGGCACCTTCAGCTCAAATCACCACAATGCTTGACTTGCAGGAAGCGGGCAGAGGTCCCCCTTAACCGATCGGCTTGCAGATTCAGAGTGTTCGCCAAACTCTACTCGGTTTTCGCAGTGAAACAACCAGTATAGAGTTACTCCTTTCGACCACAAACTTCACCTGGAGTGTATCTACGAAGCGATCCGACGTGGCTATGTTCCAGAGTGCGATCACTCTGTGCGGACATTTCTGAAAGGAGGTATTGAATACGCAGAAACAGCTGGTGGGTATCTGACCTACCGCCCTGAGACTCAGATATGGATTGCATTCTACAGATCATGCGCCACCTAGCTACATTGACAAAGTACCCATCTGCTTCCTTTGGGAGATCTCAACCTCTGTCAGTTCAATGACCGATTCGCGGAGAAGCGATCACAGGGGAATGCGGTGTTTCAGCCCGTACCTGCAAAGTTGGTCGTGTCGCCCAGTTGAAACTTGACCGTGACCGTGTCTAAGTCTAATCTACTGGAAGGTTCAGAGGAAGAGGGGGAGGAAATGTTGACGAGTTCGTCGAAAAAGGCCTTGATTCGGCTCGGGGTAGGGGGCAAATATGAGACCGCATCGATTGCGCACAGCTGGGGCTGTCATCGGGATCGTCCGGCCGACGAATGGATTAGATCAGGGCACTTACAGTATGCGTACATGGCAGAATTTCCCGCACGGTCTTCCACGGGTAGAGTACATTCATGAAGTGCGTACACCACCCCGATTGACTCACACGTCGACGATTTATTGACAGCTATATCCTAGTGATGTACTGTCATTTAACAGGGAAGAGCTTGCGAGCGAAAATAATTGCCAGATCTCCGTAATAGCGGCTCACAACTAGGAATCTTATTTAGAGGCTGTCGCCTCATCGGCGGAGATTGCCGTTGGCCATTCCAGTTGGGTTGTGGGGATCTTGGTCCCAAAGGATCTCCGGTGGCTTGTGAGACATTCAGACATCTCTGCTCTGGGTACTTTGGCATTCACACCTCGTCGGAGAGGTATAGATTAGCGAAATTGAGTTTGTAGGCAACTTGGATAGGAGCCGGTCACCATGCGTACTTGAACTTTTTTTTTTTTGGCAGGGCCGACGGCGCCTACATGTAGATGTTCGATCATTAGCTTCAAGCCACTTCATTCGTAGCGTGCATCGGTAATATAGCGAAAACCAGCTTTTCTATGACGACCTTGCTTTACTGTGGCAAGTTGGATATGGAAAGGCTAGAGTTTAGCAGGTCAACCAGGCCAACTTAGTCGAGAGGAACGAGGTACGTGAATACATACATCATACGCTACGGCATGATGCGCGCGCGCAATCCTCACGCAGCGCGCCGGGTTTTTGCGCAAAAGCACCGTTATAAAGCACCGAACGAATGGGAATGTGCCGTCTGCAAACGGAACGGGCCGGAGTATTCCCACCCGAAATTGCCACCTGCAGGTCGGTAAAATAACGTTAGTCACTTGACAAAGTCTGTTTCGCTGGCACGGCTGTAGGAGAGCTGCGATTGGAAGAAAAGGTGGGGGAGAAAATTGCGCTATTAGAGTCCCAGTATTCCGTCGACGCCACCATTCTGCGCCTGATCTTTTGCCACCCGTGCCGTCGTGCAAAGGTCTACTAATCGAGTCAGGCCTGCTGGGTGATGGGTAATACTTCCGCGTACGTGCTCGCTTTCATAATGCACAGACTGATTACACTCAGTAGCCCTTGACGGATCTTACCTCCGCGGCGGGTCATGGTACGATGGTGTCGGATAGACAGAGCATCTGACCCTTTTCCTTTGAACCAGGACCGATATGTCATATTCGCTTCTTTCTCGTTTTCCTGCCGTGCACCGTCCAAGTCGTATATACCATATCCCACTCAATCGTCGGGTAGGTCCATGGTGTGCCAGCTTGAAAGACAAAGTATGCATGTCCAATGTCGTAACTCACATTATGGTACGCGTGAGTCAATAATTAAGCGCTGATTATTCATGAGATTTGCACCGCCCAGTGAGAACAAAGCCACTGTTAAACTGGATGGAAAGTTTTAAGCGACGATCAAGTCGCCAACCTGCAACGCTTGGCGAGGTGTTCCGTCCAACGACCGGACCGCCTCGATACAGAAGGCGCAAGGCGAGATCTACTAGCTGAAAGCCGAACTTCCAGTGCGTCCCGGGTACGCAGGGGCAAGCAGCGGTTCACGCTTTTGATGCTGCTTGTGCGATGACGCACCACTCGACGCTAGCAGCTTTTCAGACGTGCGCCACAGGAGCACAGTCAACACGGATTCACCGTCGATAACTGTAACTCAACGGTGGGGATTGCTCGCGTAGCAACGTACAGTTGATGATCTGAACACCCGGTGAACTTTGTTGGAACATACGGAATGGACGGCTCGGATATGCCGAGGTGCAGTATAAAGAGGGGGGAGAAACGGCTTAGATCTTCAGCACCATTCCCAACGATGCTTCACTTGCAAGAGGTGAATCAGAGCTGCGACGATTGTTTCCTTGGCTAACTTGCGCGACAGGTCGAGTCAATTCGTGCAACCCTTCGCTCGCTGCTCACGCAGAGCAATGTCTCCTTCGGGGTCACTCCCTTCGACCACGAGCTTTACCAGGAGTGCATTGATGAAGGTGTTTGCCGCGGCTACGCGGTCGAGGGCGACCATTCTGTGCGCACCTTCCTGCGCGTCGGCGTCGACTATGCCGCGACGGCGGGCAGGCATCTGACCCACCGGCCGACACAGATCTGGATGGCGCTTTACACGTCGTGTGCCACCTACATCGACGACGCGCCCACTCGCTTCCCTGCGGAGCTCCCCAACATTTATCGGTTCAATGACCGGTTCGTCGACAGACAGCCACAGGGGAGCCCTGTCCTGGATACGTATGCGGACCTCATTCGCCGAGCAGTCGACTTGTTCCAGCCCATCCCTGCGCGGCTCGTGATTGCAGCAGGGTTAAACTTTGTGACGGCCAACCTACTGGAATACGAGACCGCCTCCATGCAGGTACGTGCAGCCCTTGGTCTTTGTCGAGCATGGGCAGCTGACGGGGATGGCTTAGATCGCCAGCATGGCAGATCAGTTTCCAAACTACCGCCGTACCATGGCCGCCGTTGCGGACGGCTACGCCTACCTGGTATTCCCGCACGAGATCCCGCTCACGGATTACGTGCAGGCGATCCCAGAGATCATGTTGTACATCACCGACATGAAGTGGGTACCGCATTTTCAGTTTCATGCTGGGCGGGATTTATTCATGTCTGCTTCAGCGACGTGTTGTCGTTTTACAAGGAAGAGCTGGAGGGCGAGAACAACAACCAGATTGCGATCATTGCCACGCGCAACAAGGAATCGCACCTACAGACGTTTACCTGGTTGGCCGAGACAGCGATGGCGCACTACAACAAAATCCTCAAGATCTTGGGCAGTTCAAGTTCTCCGGCGGCTTGCGAGGCGTTCAAGCAGTTTTGCGTCGGCTACATCAGCTTTCACACCTCGTCCAAGAGGTACAGGTTAACGGAATTAGACTTGTAGAGGATGCTCTAGCGTTTTTTTATTCTGCTTTCTTGTTGACTAAGATATCAGATTGTCTAATGTGCTGCGAACACGTACGTTTTGCAATGCAAGTAATATTAGCACCACAAGGACGATTGAATGTCAGGTGGTTTGGATGATCCGCATGATCTGTCACTTATTGGTCGTCCTTGCGATTCAGTCTGATGGCCGATTTGGCGCTCCCTCAGAACCCAGTGGGCAGCCAAATGGTGGCCTCGGGCACTTGAATATCTGGCGCAGGACTAGAACGCGAACGGAGATGAAGACATGACACCATAAGTGCGATCTAGACCCAACGTGCGGCCTGACTCCGAGCCTCTCGCTGTCACTCCGTCCATTGAAGTGAAATTGTGTCGGTTATAAAAACCGACGTGGTGGGAGAATATACGGGTAAGCACTTTGTCGAGATATTTAACGGCCGTACGTACGGGTGGCTACCCGGTGTCCAGCCTGGTTGTCGAGCAAACGTACGCGCAGTAGCATCAGAATACGTGGTCGAAAACACGTGTCCTGGAAGCACGGAGATGCGCGTCTTTTCTTCGAGGACTTCGATATTCGACCAGTCTCGACTTTTGGGACGCTCCCTTATTCTCCGCCGTGCTTGGTAGGAACCTTGGGTGCCTGCACGTCCTCGATGGGTCGCACTGCAGTAGCCCTGGCTTGGGCTGGTCAGGGTGTTGGTCAGGTGCCAATTTGCTCAAATCAGGACGGTCTGCAGGTTGTCGTCCATGTCGCTGAGCCCGCGCGGAACGAGTCCACCTGATCCCTTTTCGGTCCTGCCGCTCGCACTCGGTAACACGGTCTTTGATATGATTCAGACAAGGCGACGGTCTCAGGTGATGCAGGTTGGAAGGTTCACAGGCATGATCGCGGCGGGGCTTGCGGGCATCGAAGGCGTTGGGGCAATGCGCGACTGAGATCGGATGGTGTATTGGCAGTGCCCCGCCACCCGAACAGCGTGCAAGCGAACACGCTGTTGCGGGCATGCCAGTGACGTCAGAATAAATAAAAAAACTCGACAAGACGGGGGGTAGTCGCCTGTGACGGGGCCCGCCGTGCGACGGAGTACAGTCGAATGAGCCGGTGGGGGTACCGCTGGGGAGGGGTGACCGGGGTCCGCGTAGGGGGCTGATTTTTTGGCGCAAGTCGCACGGGCAAGTTGCACCCTGTCCTCTTCCTACAGCCAGCTCAGGCTACAGGACATCCCTCCCTGCCTCCCCGCCCAGCTCGCAACCCACAGCGACGGGCCATAGACAGAAAATCTAAAAAACAATCATTCAACTGTTCTTCGCCTGCTGGCAGGTCACGTTCGACGACCACCACACGCGACAAATCGATTGTTCTTTCTAACTATCTGTCCATCCAAATTCGTGCGTCCTTCCCCCTCTTCCTCCCTTCTCCTCCTCACCGATCTCCCCTCCGATCCCCCCTTCAGAATGAGCAAGGCTTCAACTGCTTCAGCAAAGACTCCAGCGCAGCTCCCATCGCAATCAGCTTGGGCAAAGGGCCCCCCGACGAATGCCAATTCTTCTGCTCCCTCGCCGCGTTCCCAGTCTCCTGCTCCCTCTCATGCACCATCGCCGATAACCGTCTCTCACTCTCGCCGTCCGAGTGCATTAGGCCAGGGCGTGCCAATAAAAGAAGGCGTCAGCGTCCCCCGGAGTAACGTGGGCTCTGTAAGACAAGGTCAAGGTACACGTTCTTCTCCGTTTCCTCTTCATATTGCCGTCCTTATTCTCCATCCCAGGTTCCGCCGTCACCTTTGGTTCCATAGACGAGACCTCACCGCCTTTGTCATCTTCGCCTGCAGCCACACCCGTGGTCAAAACCGAAAGCGTAAAGTCCTTCGGATCCGTACCCGCTACCCCATCCACCCATGTCAATGGTAGACCTCCTGCTTCCGTTTCGACTGCCGGGTCCTCGAGGCTCCCTGCTCGACCCCCTTCTTTATCGACGTCGTCTTCCTCAAACATGTCGTCGGCATCCATCGCACTCACGACGTCCACCTCAATGACATCCGCTCAGACAAAACCCACTCTTGGTAAAGCCGACATTGCCAAGTTATTCCAGGGCTCTTCTGTATCTTCACAACCGTCATCAGACACTTCCTCTCCTTCAACCCGCCCGTCTAATTTGCCTCCACATCAGCCCTCCTCTTCTGGACAGCACCCTCCGCAACCTCCCACGCAACCTTCCCAACTAGGTGCGCCCCACTTTGCACCCTTTGTACCTGGGATGCGCCCACAGCAGGGCGCTGGCGGCCCGCGCTCTCCGGCCTTCCCTCGCGCTGTGCCTAATGGCACTGGCGCCCCTCCTCGACCAATGGCGGGCCCTGGTGGACCTGGTGGCCCTCCTATTCCTGCTAGTCCGCGACTCGCCCCACACCCACCGCATCCTCACCAACCTCCTCCCACTGGAGTACCTGCTCAACAGGTCCCTCTCCAGCCTATGCCTTGGGCATCTTATTATGTACGTGCTACCTTGTTATTTAGCTAGCGACTTTGCCGATTTCCTAATCACGCCATCTCGCTAGTATTCAGTAGATGCTTATGGCCAACCCGCCCCCTGGTTCTATTCACATCCCATGCACCAACAACCTCATGTCCCACACGCGCCTCACCCTCCTGCGCCAGCCTCACAGGGACCGCCTCACCACGGCATGCCCCTATCACCTCGAAATCCGCCTTCCAGTCTCCCTCCCGGCACCCCCACTATGGCGCATCCCATTCCCCACCCTCCGCACACACCACAACCCCCGCCTCCCCACGCCCACCAACCTTCGAGCAGTGTCAATATTTCGTCTCCCCCTCCGACACCGTCAACCACCACCGCCCCTCCCGTTCGTGCTCTCAACACAAATGCCTCCGCGTTCGTTCCCACTACACGCCCGCCTAAGGCGATCGTCATTAAGAATGAAGAAGGTATGGAGGTTAACTTAGAGGCGTTAAAGAAACACAGTCCGCAACCGCCCACTGTACCGATACCGCCCCCGTCACCGGTTTCGACTAGTCGTCGCACGGCATCGGTTAGAATCGAGAGTGAAGAGTCTAAACGAAAGAGGGAGGAACAGGCACGATTAGAACAGGAGAAGAAGGAAGCGGAGGAACGGGCAAAGAAAGAGGAAGAGGATAGAAAACGAAAAGAGGAAGAGGCCAGACAGAAGGAGCAGGAGGCCAAGCGGAGAGAGGAGGAGCGGGAAAAGGAACGGCTACGACAGGAAGAGGAAGCAAAGGAGCGGAGACGGGTCGAGGAAGAAGAGCAGAAACGCAAGGAGGAAGCTAAGCTTGAGGAAGAGCGGAAGAAGGCCGAGAAGGAGAAAGAGGAGCAGGCACACGCTGAGCGAGAGGCTGAGGAGCGGCGACAGCAAGAAGTTCTGAAGGCCCAGGAGGCTGAGTTGGAGGCCGAGGAGGCTCAGGATGTGGTCGAGTCTCCCATTGAAGATTCCAAGGAGCCAGAAGAGGGGGAGGTCATTGAAAACGGAGAAATCGTGGACACACAGGTCAATGGCGATGTTGCCAGCATGCCTCCGAAGGCTCCAAAGGAAGCACTGCGGATCGACACGTCGTCCATGCCCCCACCTCTGGAGATCCCCAGACGTCGTCCTGGACCGCTTGACATCAGTGCGACGAAGAGAGATATTTCCGCCCCTCCCCTCTCTGCACTGGTTACCGCGCGAAACATCGAGAGACTTCAAGACATCGAGTACCCTGATGGCATCAGAAGCCCCAGAGAAGACCTCAACAAGGATGCCAAGGACGGCAAATTCAGGTACGCGAACTGCGTGCCGTTTACGTTTGATTTGTTCACCTTCCTACAGGTACGACCGCGATTTCCTCATGCAGTTCATGCAGCTCTGCAAGGATAAGCCACCCAACCTTCCACCACTAGACATATTGGGTATCGAACCCGTGGATCAGTCGACCTTTAACATGACTCGCGGTGGTTCGGGACGTCACCGCCCATCAAGTGCAGTGGCGCCAAACCCTCGTCAAGGTTCAGTTGGACTCGGGATCTCTCCTGCCTTCGGTGCCAAACCAGGTGCTGCGCCTAGTCCCTTTGCTATGGGTCAGTTCTCCACTTCGACGAGCAAGCTTACGAGCGAGGAACGCTTCATGATGTCGACTGGCGCCCGATCCGCTTCCCTCAGTGCGGGCCCTGCTTCTTTGCAAATTGGCCGTCCTCCTATGACACGGACAGCTTCTCAGGGTGGTCCAGGAGGGCATCCTATGGGCAGCAACCGTACTCGAAGCAAGCGTGGCGACAGGCGAACGGACGGGAACAAGATTGCACTTTCTCAACAAGGTGAAGGATCGGCCTTCGGTGCCCCGGGCGCTGGTTCAATCCTTGGCGCTGCCCTCGAGCCGGTTGCTCCCCTCGAGATGTCTGCCAACCGTTGGATTGCTGCGAGTACTGTTCGCAAGCCTAGCGCTCCCGACACCGATTCTCCCGAACTCGTGGACCGGAAAGTCAAGTCTCTCCTCAACAAGTGCACTATGGAGAAATTTGACTCTATCTCCGATCAAATCATTGCCTGGGCGAACAGGAGCGAACACGAAAAGAACGGCCAGACGCTCATCCAAGTTATCCGGCTGGTATTCGAGAAGGCAACGGACGAGGCTGCATGGAGTGAGATGTATGCACGCCTCTGCCGGAAGATGATGGAGAGGATCAGTCCCGAAGTGCAAGATGATGGTATCAGGAACAACGAGGGGAAACCCATCGCTGGTGGTCAGCTCTTCAGAAAATACCTTCTCAATCGCTGCCAGGAAGACTTTGAGCGCGGATGGGTTGCTAAAGAGACGACGGCGGCTGCCGCTGCGGCCAAGGCCTCTGACGACCAAGCTATCAAGGCTGCCAACGAGAAGAAGGGCGATGAGAGCGAGCTCTACTCGGACGAGTATTACGCGGCCCAGAAAGCAAAACGTCAAGGTCTTGGCCTGATCAAGTTCATCGGTGAGCTCTTCAAGCTCCAGATGCTCACAGAGCGTATTATGCACGAATGTGTCAAAAAGCTTTTGGGCAACGTCGAAAACCCCGAAGAGGAAGAGATCGAGAGCCTTTGCCAATTACTGAAAACAGTTGGTCAACAACTTGACAACCCGAAGGCGAGAGCACACATGGACGTGTACTTTACACGGATGAAGGAGCTGTGCAAGAGCCTCAACGTCAGCCCACGTATGCAGTTCATGCTGCAGGTAACGATTGATATTTACGTGTCGCCATACACTCACTCACCTCTTTCTCACGATAGGATGTCATTGAGCTCCGTGATCGGAAATGGGTGGCTCGCGGTGCCGTCATTGCGCCAACCACGCTATCTGCTGTCCATGAGGCTGTGCGTATTTGGGATACGAGTTTCTCGTGGTTATGTATGACTAAATAAGGTGCAGGCTGCAAAGGAGAAGGCAGCCTCGGACGCCCAGACTTACCAGCGTCAGATCAGTATGTCTAGAGGCGGATCGAGACGTGGTGGCGAGCGAAACGTGGAATCTGGACCCGATGGTTGGACCACAGCTGGAGGTTCAGTCCCCCGGCCACAACCCAAGGCAGGCGACCTGTCACAGTTCGGTAAGATCAGCAAGGCAGCAACGATGGTGATGGGTCCCAGTAGCGTCTTCACCAAGAAGGACAACAAGCGCGATTCGCTCTCTCGGACGAGCTCGAGTTCCAACATGTTCTCCATGCTCAGTCAAAACCCTGAACTTGCGGTTGACACTACTTCCAAGTCTAGCCGACCTCCCAGCCGGAAGCCTTCCGTGGACCTTGGGCAGGGTGGGGCGCCAGAACCTCAGCGGAAGAAGCTGCAACTCTTGCCCCGCACAAAGCCCACTCCTGCCGAAGAAACGCCCCCTCCCGCCTCTGAAGACGAACCCGAGACACCTATCCAAATGTCGGAGATCGATGCGAAGAAAAAGATCGACGAGGACGTCAAGGAGTTCTTCGCCGTCCGGAGTATGGACGAAGCCGACGTCTACTTTACGAACCTTCCCGAAGAACACCGCTTCTTACTTGTTCACAAATTGGTGGGATCTGCTCTGGAAAGCAAGGAAGCCGATGCAGTCCTGGTTGCAGAATTCTTTGGCCAATCAGCGTCCAAGGGCCAGTGCTCCATGGAGGTGTTTGAGGCTGGATTTATGCCGATGGCAGAGTTTCTGGACGATATTGCCATTGATGCCCCTAATGCATTCAAGTTCATGGCTGTCATGCTTAAGGGAGCAGGTTTCGACGGGGACGAGGAAAGGCTGGCCCGGATAGCCGGCAAATCGATGGATGGTGACAAGTTGCTCCAGCTGGTGTCGTCATGACGAACGCGCTCCCTTGTTGCATGCATGGTTTCTCTTTACACTCGCATCTTATATTGGGCCACGCACGGTTGCGGTCTGCTTTTTTTCTGCTCTTTTTTCATAATTATCATCATCTGCCGCGACCCCCCATGTTTCGTTCTCTGACGGTATTCGCGGGTTATGGATGTTCTGCACTAATTTCTGTACATCGCACGGTTCTACTTTTGTTCGTTTTCCTACATTTTCAGCATAGGCTACGGCCGACAGTACTTTCGCGAGAATACACTCGGATGACGAACCGGTAGACTCGGATCTATATCGGTGTGTTCCGTCTGAGGAAGACGCGACCGTTCAACCTTATGTCCGAACTGACTGCGTGCATTTCAACCAATTTGCTCCCTCCTCCGTACCACCACACCCGCAGTTAGGGGAGTTTCTACATGACCCACTCGAGTGCTGGCCCAGGATTTTGGACGACGTTGCGAAGAAACCTCAATTTCTTTCGCATCCATTTGCTTTTCTTGTACGCCCTAACTCACGCTCCTCGGTGATTCCTCGATTTAGCGTGCGTTTCGTTCCAGCACGCTCACACCCCTGATTTGCTCCGGGATCCTGTACGCCTCCAACGGACGCTATCCGATTGCGTACATCGATGCGTTGTACAATTCAGTCAGCGCCGTGACCGTGTGCGGTCTGGCGACGACCAACCTGAGCCAGCTGACGCCATGGCAGCAAGTCTTGTTGTTCCTCCAGATGTGTGCTGGCAGTCCGGTGAGCGCGCATTGCGACACGTTGGACTGGAAACGGCGGGTCGAACGCGATTCCTCATGCACCCTGTCCAGGTCGTCGTGGCGTGGTTCATGGTCTACATCCGGCGGTACGTGCCCGCGTTTGTCGGGTTGGGGTGCGTGCGGCTGAGAGGAGGACCGGTGCAGGCACTTTTTCGCGAAAAAGTTTGAGCACCTCGTCCGAGCGGGAGCCGTCCGCCGTGCGGCGTTCCAGACGCAGGCTGCGAAGGGGTCCGAACTGGCCAGCGCGACCGGGCGACGTGCTGGCAAGTCAACGTGGCGTGTGACGTCACTGCTGCGTCGTCGGACCGGGTTGAGTCCTGTGGCAGAAGAGCGAGACGAGATGGGGAGTGAGGAGGGGGGGTCGTTGGCGAAGGACAAGGACAAGGACAGGGAAGGGGCACGTGGGAAGGTGCGGACGGACATGATTCGGAGGATAGATGCGTCCCCAAGACGAGTGAATCCGAGTGGGTGGGTGAGCGAGGGGCATACGATGCCGTCGAGCAAGGCCGGGAGTGTGGGGCGGGAGCGGGGGCAGGTGAGGGATCCACCATCATCCCCCGTCCAAACAGAGTTCCCGAAGGGCATGACGGAGGTTGATGCGGAGGCAGGAAACGCGTACGTCGTCCCATGGGGCCGTCTCGTGCTTGGTGCTGACGCGATATGGAGCTCTCAACGCATGGTCACTCAAGGGAGTGATCAGCCGGCAACCGGTCAGTTGACTCGTTCACATCTGAGTGGCATACTGATTTGATTCGCTTGACAGCTGGCTTGGGTTTACTCGATGTTAGCGTGCCTCAGACGAGCCCTCTGCAGCCGTCTCCCGCTAGTGTTGGAATGCCTCGTACGGCGACCATCGAATTCGCTCCGACCGTAGCGCATCACTACGCGCCACTGGGCACAGTTCCAAGTAGACACGGCGACGGCGCACCCAATCCTTCTATTGATGAGCGTCTTGGGAGGCGAGTTTCGCGTGATACGTCACACTCTCGCAGATACCCTGGTGTGGGAGGGCAATCCCACATATCATTGGCACACCATCCTTCCCAATACACGTCTCTTTCCAGGGGACACGCACACTCGGAAGTGAACCCGAGTGATTTTGGAGGATTCCCTATGCCCCACAAGTTGCTGAGCATGCTGTTCGGCCGTTTGTTCCCTGGAGTGGTGACTCGTCTTCGAAGGACCGTGACGGTCCAGACCACGACAGCACTCTCGGGTGGAGAGCTGGGTCGTATAGCGTCCATCACTGGAGCTACTGGAAACGTACCTGAAGGTTCCAAGCCAGTTTCCTATATCTCCTTCGACGCAATCGTGGGGCATAACTCTGCTTTCCATATGCTTACCAATGAACAATTAGAGGAACTGGGCGGGGTGGAGTTTCGTGGCCTGAATGCGTTGCTGTGGTTGGTTGCGCTGGTAAGTATCTCGACTGTAGCGCACCCACATCAACCGACGATTCTACTGTGAATTTAGTATCACTTTGGATGTCAACTCGTCGCGTTCGTTGTTATTGCTCCGTACATGGCCATGCCAAGGTGGGCCAAGGATTTCGTTCCTCCTGCATTGATTCGACCGGTAGCAACCCCGTGGTGAGTTTGATTCAATGCTCCCGATTGACGAAGCACCAGACTGTTGGTACCGATACAGGTTTTCACTCTTCCAAGTCATTTCAACATACACCAACACTGGATTCTCTCTTGTAGATCAGTCCATGCTTCCATTTCAAGCAGCCTATCCGATGATATTCTTCATGGTCTTCTTGATCCTGGCAGGCAATACAGCTTTCGTATGTTTCTTTTTTCCCTCTGGTTCTACCAAACAATAGTGCTCACCTTGTCTTCTTCCAGCCTATCTTGTGAGTAACGTTTGCTCCACACTGATTTATATTGATGTGATAACCTTTCACATACAGCTTGCGCTTTATGATGTGAGCTAGCATCTCTATCGCTTTTGCATTGTTGTAACTGTCAATGCAGCTGGACTATTGCGAAGTTGATACCCAGTCGATCTCGCCTATTTGAGACGTTGCATTTTCTCCTGGATCATCCTCGACGTTGTTTTGTGTATCTCTTTCCGTCTCACCAAACCTGGATTCTCCTATTCATTCTAATACTATTCAAGTAATTGTTTGCCACTACCAGAAGTTTGGCTAACTAAGTGCCTTGCAGCTCCATCGATTTCTTTTGCTTCATGGTTCTCGATATCGGAATTCCGGCAATCGACTCGATTCCTTTAGGAACTCGGTTCGCGGCCGGATTGCTACAAGCTACTGACGTCCGTGCCTCGGGATTCACTGTCGTCCCGGTTGCTTCGTTGGCTCCCGCTGTCAAGTATGAGATGACTTGTGTGCTGTGCTTGCCCTTGCTCACTGCTCATCAAGGGTTATGTATGTGATCATGATGTATATTGGCGTGTGTGCGTGTCATACTATTGCTCGTCGAGCTTCAAAAGTCGTCGATATTGACTGACCTGCGCACCAGACCCGATAGCAATGAGGTGGGTCGTACCCCCCTTGAGATCGGGCATTTCTGAGGTGCATTCAGTGTGCGTTCCACAAACGTGTATGAGGAGCAATCGCTTGGGATATTCCACCCGGACGATCAGATGCCTACAACAGAGTTCAAGAATAATGGGTCACGCATGGCCATGTGGGGCCATTATCTAGCGACGCACGCACGTTACCAGCTTTCTTTCGGTGTGTCGTCATTCGTCTCGTGCATTGTCCTTCTCACATCGCGGCTGAAGATATGTGGTGGCTGGCCCTGGCCCTTTGGCTCGTCTGCATAATAGAGGTCTGCAACAGATGTTTTGCTGGGACGTTGTGTCCTGAATACACTGCCTCTAGAGAGACAACTTGATTAATCCGGAAATTCAGGGCTGGTTTAACATATTCAGTATCTGTACGCGAAAACGTATTCGTTGGAAGGGCCGCTGATCGAACATGTTGCCCGCCAGTGTTTGAGATAGTTTCGGCGTATGGATCTGTCGGACTTAGCCTGGGCATTCCAGACGTACGTGCGATCGTGGATTTATAGATGAGCTGTCTTCTTATCCGGATTTACAGCAAAACTACTCTTTCTCTGGGGCATTCCGACCGCTATCGAAGCTCATTCTTTGCCTAGTCATGATACGTGGTCGCCACCGTGGTCTGCCTGTGGCTATTGATAGAGCCATCGTACTTCCGTATGAATTCGAAAGAGCGGTAGATGATCCAGACCCGCCGCGAAGAGCCGACGAAAGACGGTCCAGCCGGTACAGTGTCAGCGGCACCTCCCACCCCGTTGGTTCACCTACGGATGACGTCGAACATGAGCAAATGGCCTCAGAGAAGGAGGGTAAAAACGGAGCCGGTGAAGAACGTGGAAGTTGAGTAAGAGTGGATGGGACGAGCGTGCCTGGCAAGGCAGGGGACCCATGTTAGTTGACTCGTAGATCATAGGGCTAGACTGGTACCAGCCTGAGGACGCCGTGAGCATCAGCGGGAGAGGGACATTATCGAGGATGGACCTTCAAATCCAACCTAGTATAGTATCTTGACTATCAGTTAGTGATTTCTGACCCGGAAATCCGAGTCCGCCTTCCCCAGCTCTTCCATACTTGTGGTTACCTCTGAAACCAGGCATGTTCAAACCCCCGTCTCAGCCGCTTGGTCACAAACGGGCTAGTTCTCGCGGCGTGGATGTAGACGCTGCCATTCGCCAAACTGATACTGATGCGGCTCTCGCGAGACTCTCTGCAGTAAAGAAGGGTTATATCGAAGATCCGTTTATCACACCACTCGTGCCTCGTGCCCAGTTCCAACCCGCCCGCCCTCCGTTGATCAATATCGGAACTTATGTTCGTACCAAGTCCATCGACACGCTCGTCGAACAATGGCTGGAGTTCTGCGAACAGCAGGGCACGATGTGCCAGATCGTGAGCCTCGGAGCCGGGAGCGACACGAGGTTTTGGCGGATAAGCGTGCGTATTTCTTCCCCGTCCTTGTTCCGGGTCATGATGACCTTGATCAGACCGAACCTCGCTCGCATGTCTTGGAGTCGTATTTTGAACTGGACTTCCCAGACGTCACCACAAAGAAGGCGATGGCCATCCGCAAAAGTAAGGCGCTCAGCGCAGTCTTGGGTTCACCCGAGAATGTGACTATCGGTGAGTCCCTATGATGTTGAGGCTGGCAACCAGGACGGCATCTCAGAAAGTTCGAAGTGTCGGGTGGGACTGCGCTTCACTCGAGCAAATATCACCTGCTCCCATGCGATCTGAGTGATCTGCCATCCAATTCTCTAGCACCGGTGCTCGATGGTTTGCTATCTCCATCTCTCCCTACGCTCTTGCTCTTTGAATGCGTACTGGTCTACATGACGCCCGAGTCATCTTCTGCTCTTGTAGACTGGTTCGTAGATTTCTTTGCCTCTAATCGCGATGGGGGCATCCTTGGAGCCATCGTCTATGAGATGTTTGGGCTCCAAGATGCCTTTGGTCAAGTCATGTTGAACAACCTACAGGTACATCAAATTTTTTTCCCTCTCGTCGCTCCATCTCAGTCGCGGGCCTTCCTAGTCAAGGAACGTATCATTACCCGGTGCGGCTCCCTACACCACGGTCGATTTATTACCGCAGCGTTTCACCCGACACGGCTTCACGTTCTCTCATGCACTCACTTTGAGTGAGGTACGTGAGAAATATGTCAGTCACTCCGAACAAGAACGGTGAGTCCTCTGCGACACGGTTCTGAGCATGCACCCCTGGTTTATTTTGACATCCTTTTGACACGCAGGATATCCCATCTTGAACTGCTTGACGAGGTCGAGGAACTAAATCTAGTCCTCAAGCACTACGCCATCACCTGGGGTGCCAAAACGCCCATGCCCGAGGAGAAATCGGGCCCTTGGCTGCGTTGGGGACTACAGGTGCCACCACCGACTCCTTCCGACCGATGCAAAGACTAGTAATCATGTCAACTTTGGTTTCGTTTCACGAGTAAGCAGTGTCTGTAAGTAACCACTTGAGTGATCCGATCATTCCAATGTTTTTGACATCGAGGCTGTACAAGAAAGTGTGCCGAATCGTCCTAGAAAAGTATCGCTCCAACTGCCAGGATCCAGACGGTGACTGATTGTTCGCCGGCGCAGTCTTTCCAACTGGACACCATGCATCTTTAGGTATCAGGGACAAGTGAAACAATCTTGGTTTTCAGACCCGCCCATCATATTTGGGTACGTTGGGAGCGGTTCTTGCGGTGATACAGCATACACATGGACTAATCACCGAACTAACTTCAAAGAGCTATCGCACAATAACGTTATCGTACATTTTGTAGCGGACAATGGCATGGTCTAGAAAATCTGGTAACCTGACCATATGAAACACCCGTCCGTTCATGGCCATCGCGGGACTGGATACGGTGAGCGGTGGCACAGCCTACAAGATCACCGGGCCGAACTCTAGAGCGCCATCGAGCAATAAGGTTATTGTCTTGCTCTACGACATCGTCGAACGGGCTAGCAAAATAACATTTCCTCACGAGTTTGGCTGCAATTCACGAGCTCTGATTGGCTGGCGAACGCACGAGCATGAGAGTCACCTGATGGTTTCCCATTTAAAAAAAAAAGAAACGGCAACGCTTCTGTACCGGTTTTTCGCCAGGCTGATTCGGAGCGACATGATACTATGCTCGGAGTGATACACCTGGTAACCCACCCAAGTGAAGTTGCTTGTACTTTCGTCGAAACCTCACCTATCATATCTCGGGATGTGGACTGGTCGTACATACATAGATATCGACCGACTGCTGTGCAGAACTCTGGAAAGTCGTCCAGCACTGACGTTATAGTTCACTTTGCAACTGAATGTCACGGGAGAGTCCTTATAACGGGCATATGATGCGCCAGCGCGCTGGCAAATCGATACGCTGTCTCAATCCGTTTCTGGGCCATACTTATCGCCCCTCCCTGCTGAGCCCGTGTGTTCACACCGCGCACAGTCGGTGGCTGACACTTCCGAGTTACGCTTATTTAGACATCCCTGACTACCTCATGGGAACACTTACGCTACTGAACCAAGTGCTTAGCCGGCTTGAATACAGGAAAAGTCTTAGTGTTATGTGATGTATAAAGCAAGTCAATACAGGATGGTATGGAGTATGGCGGTACACTTTTCTATAAAGGATGATTGAATGTTCAATTTACAGCTTAGTCTTGAACTGGGCAAGTGCCAGAGGTTGGTCTACAGCGAAAAGAATAAGGATCATGGAAAGCGGGCGAGTAACCGGCACACGTACACGTTGCGTTATACAGGTTGTCAGCCGGCGTCAGCCCGACATGCGCATGAATCCCACTTGCGTCGACTAAATCTGGTGTCAATTCATCGACTGTTCGGGCGCCAAGAAGGCGCATGCCCATTTGAAGCTCGTCCTTGTACACGACATGTCAACATCCGGTGACATCCAAGTATTTCGCTACTGCAGCGGCAATAACATACCCTGAAGATTTGAATGGCCTTCTCGACACCTGCTTCTCCGTACGCGCAGAAGGAATACATGAAGGCACGTCCGACACCAACCGCTTTGGCGCCAAGCGCAATGGCCTTCAGGACGTCCGACGCACGCCGGATACCGCCGTCAACAAAGACCTCGAATTTGGGGTTGGGCCAAGGACCCCGAGTCTTCAGTGCCTCCACAACTTCGATCAAGTTTTCGATACCGGACCGAGCTGTGTCGAGCTGCCGCCCGCCATGGTTGGAAAGGACGATGCCGGCAAGTCCGTAGTCATAGGCCTTCAAGGCATCTTCCGGTGTAGCCACACCCTTGAGCACAATAGGCACTTCGGGGATATTATCAGCCCGATGGCCAGCTAGAGCAAACCCGGAAACGTACTGTTTGTGATACTCTTGAACCAGGGAATGTCTTTCCATGATAGGGAAGGGTCGATGAATGTCTGAAAACATTTTTTTTGTGACAAACCGGTGAACGAGCGTGCACAGCTTACCGAGATGGCACGGGCAACACCTTCGTCCTTCTTGACGCCCGATTGGTTTTCTTGGACCTTTGCAACCCCTGACTCATCGACAAACTTCATCCGCATGTCCTTCTCGCGACGACCAAGTTGTGGAGCATCGACAGTAATAAATAGCCCTTTGACGCCACGTTTCTCTGCGTGCTGCACGTATTTCCGGGTTATCTCTCGGTCACGGTTAACGTACAGCTGTAAAAATTGGATTTGCCCAGGAACGGCAGCATCAATGATTTCGTCGAAGGCACAGGAAGCGAGGGTGGGTATCTAGTTGGAACCATTCAATAAAACGCAGGAACCAAAGAGGAGTGGTTGTAGGGGTTACCATTTGGATAACACCATGTTTCCCCGCAGCGCGCGTCAAGTTGAGCTCACCATCGGGATGTCCAAGTTTACCGAGCGCGGTCGCGGACTGCAATTATCTTCAGCATTCATTCTAGGATTTTCGTTAATGAAACATACAATATACACAGGAAGTGATGACTTTTGTCCCAAAATTGTGGTTGACCAATCAACTGTGCTGACATCTCGGAGAACGCGTGGGCGGAACCAGATCCTATAAGGAGAGTATGAACTCAGCGAGATGGATAATCGGACAGGAGAACAGCTTCAGGCCTTTGGTATGCAGCGCGGTTTTCCCGTATGGTAATCTCATCATCGGCGGCCGAAGAGTAGTAAGCCCACGCCTTGGCAGGGAGAATCGTTTTGGCAACTGCCTGAACAAATTCATGAGGCTATTGTCCCGGAATGGTACAACAAAAATATACCTCAAAGTCGTGCAAATTCACGATTTCATCGAGCAGTGGCCGAGTGGTCAGCAGCTCTTGGCGTTTGATCTCGTCCGCAGTCAATTCTTTCTGCTTAACGACGGTCTTGGGATCGATAGCGCCAAGACTGGCGTGCGTGATATTACCGTCAAAGTGTCGCACAATTAGTTGTTCCACTCACTGCTTCTCTTTGGGCAGATGTGTGGTGATAACATCCGGTGGGTGAATTGGGTCGTAAGCTTCACTACATGATGTCGATGAATTGCTTAACGTAGCACGAGAGGATCACTTACGTAGCATCCTTCCCTGCGTATTTCAGAATAATTTTGCTACCGCCAGGATGTTCTGTATTGCAACGGAAATAAACATACTGCATTGTAATACCCCTGATTACTGCGCACCTGGCAAGAACTCTGTAACATCATAGACCTTGCCTGCCAATCAGATCAACATGACTGAGCTATTCCAAGTCACGCGAGAACGTACCATGAATAATGACCCAGCAGCTTGATGCATTGGAATGTTCCAACACACTCTGAGCAGGAATATAGGACATTATTGTCGAGGAACTCTCTGAGAAACTCGGGGTGAAAGTCACAGGGAAGAATGGCGCCTTTGTGAATCCAGCGGTTTTTGAAATGCTGCGAACGGAATCGCGGAGACCGCAGAAGTATGTTCATGTACAACTCCACCTAACAGGTACTCGAGCATGGAGGCAACGAGGCGCTACAGAGGGCGAGCCAAGCCATCGCTCGGGGTTAGACCGGGAACATTGAAGAACGCGGTCCAGTCACAGCGATTACTTTGCTATTATTTCCACTATGGGCAGCGGGAATAACAAGCTGGGAACACCATCAGAAGAAACGGTATTCAGTGGGACAAGATATGCCGGCTTCGTCTGTTCTCCACGCAACCCGCTGCTTTGAATACACAATTGCCCCTCTAACTCCACTATTCAGTGTCTTGTGGAAGTGAACGGCCAGTACAGCCCGAGTGAAAAAGGGTGGGTGCGGCGCTCCTAGCACTCACACGTATGCATGTGCTGTATCAATAGCTAACTGTTCTTGGTTGAGCGCTGCGAACTACATGGGGCTTTTCAGGTCTGCGTAGAGTATGATGGTTCGGCCATGGATGCCATGGCAGCACGAAAAACTGAAAGTAAGCGGGGCCAGTGGAGGCACCGTACTCGCCCGCGCTGATCCGCAGCGTTGCAATGCCACATGTCCCACACTTACCAAGGGCCTTGGGAAGGTAAATGGAAAATGCTATAGCCGTTAATCAAGGCAGCACCAGTGGGATCCAGCTGCGAGTGCTCCAGTGACACGAGCGAGGGAGATATAGCGCAGCATCTAATGAAACGTTAGGATATACTACGGTTCTGCGTCACCCCGGTCGTCAAGCTTGGCCTACCTACAATCCGATTACCGACCTTCTTCGGGCACAAATGGCGTACCCTGTGCATTGATGCCAGAGGGCAGAACCCGCAAGCAGTAAGTCTATGAAACAAAGAAACAGTGGAATGGTATGTTCAGGATCAGCCAATGCTGAGAGAACAAACGTCATAGTAGTTATCCACATATGTGTAGTATGTTAGAACATTCCTTCGGGCTATCCCACCCAATACCGTAAATACTGACAAACAACCCCACTTGGAGGCAGCTTCGAGTTGGTGGACACCTTGAAGGGGACTCCGACACTGGGTCCAAGTCATTTCCGATCCTTTCGCCTCCGGTTAATCTGACCGATGGGTCCAGTGACCTGTAGGACTGACCGTGTCCCTCGGTGAAGTTTGTTTGAGATTGGATTAATAGACTACTAGGTAACTTCCCATAGACTCTTTCACAAAGGTTGATGAATCTTGTTGCCACAGCACGCCATGCTGTGATCATCTCGTTCCAGAGTTGAACGTGGGTTTGTGGAAGGTGGGCCCCCGGCCCGTGCGTCACGATGGTCCGTTTATAGCTAACTTGAGATCTTTCCTCGAGATTGACCTCAAAAAGTGAACTATAAATATTTCGGCGCCATGTTTGCAATGTCGCCTGTCACGGTATTTCCGCTTAAGTGCCGTCAGAACCTGCAGTGGATCAGACTTGGTGCAATGGTGGTACTTTTCACTGACTAATACTACGACACACACTCTATAAACTTAGCTATTATTGATTCCAACGCGCATTGCTGATGAGTATACTCCCAGACCACCGCCGCCGCTCCTACAGCAAGCAAGTTAAGCATTATTTGTCATTGACGATATTTACATGATGACAGGACCCTGGAATGACGTGATGGCTGCGCGGAGGCTTGAGCCCAATCGGGCAGCGGAACAGGACCTGGAGTAATCTTGGATCAATCCAGAATGATCCATATGGGTCTCTGCAACGCCTTCCTTCTTTATACTTACCTCCTTCTCTTTCGCCCGTCTGTCCCCGCGGCGCGCGCATCAACCCGGGCGTGGAAGCTAACTCCCGTTCATGAAGCGGCTCGCCGAAACCGGGAAAACCTCTGGCGCGATACAGTTTGCGAATCTACGTAACAAGGGCCCGACCCTTTTGAACACATTTCCATCGAATGAGTGGAAAATATTCCAATTGGGACCCTCCGTAAGTTTATAAAGCGCGGTTGTTCTTGCCAGCAGCACGTCACACCCTTTCTCTTAATCCACCTTGTGTATACAGACAACCCCACTACATTACAACTTACCACCATGCCTGGGCTTGACTTCTACAAAACTTCTGAATCCAACGGCGCTGCCGTTGTTGCTGCAGATGTCCCGGAGACTCCCGTTGAGGAGACCAACGGTGCTCGGGTCTCTGTTCTTGCGACACCTTCCCCCGAAACCCCCTTGAAGGCCGGTGTCTACTACAACCCACGCCTGGACCCTAAGAATTTCTTGGAGGGCCCTCTCTCATGGGATCCTGCTACCCGCCTTCGCCAGATGCTCGCTCGTCCTGGTATTGTTGTTCGTACAATTATTTCTTCGTCGGTGATTTATTGTCTAATTGTGGCCGCTAGGTTGCCCCTGGAATTTGCGATGGTATCAGCGCCAGGTGTGCGCTTGAGGCCGGTTTTGACTGCATGTATCAAAGCGGAGCTGCCACCACAGCTTCTCGGCTTGGTCAGCCAGACCTTGCCATTGCGACTTTGAACGACTTCGTGCAGAGTGCGCAGATGGTCTGCAGCTTGAGTCCCACGACTCCCGTGATCGCTGACGCCGATACTGGGTAAGCAACCCCCGCTCTCCGTTTACTGTAATTTTCTAACGCATACTCCATAGTTTCGGAGGTACCGCTATGGTTGCCCGCACTGTCTACCAATATGTTCGTGCAGGGGTTGCTGCTATGCACATCGAAGATCAAGTACAAACCAAGCGTTGCGGCCACTTGATGGGGAAGCAAGTCGTCTCGCGGGAGGAGTTTGTTACCCGAATCCGCGCTGCGGTGATTGCCCGTGATTCCATTCCTGGCGGATCTAACTTTGTGAGTGTCCATTAAGGACACTGCTGAATAACTTGCTCACCAGCTCGCAGGTTATCATTGGCCGCACTGATTCTGCACAAGTTCTTGGCATGGAAGAAGCTGTCACACGTTTGAAGCTTGCGGCTGACGCGGGTGCCGACGTCTGCTTCATCGAAGGTGTCAAGACTGCTGAGCTCCTCACTTCAACGGTAGAAGCTCTGGCTCCCAAGCCCGTTCTCGTCAATGTTATCTCTGGTGGTCTTACACCCTCTTTTACCTGCAAAGAGGCCGAGGCTCTCGGAGCAAAGATTATCAGTGAGTTTGCAGTACATATAAATATAAATTTGGAGTCTCACACCTGTTTATAGTTTTCTCTTTGGTTTCTTGCGTTGCCGCCGTGCACGGTATCCGTGCGGCTATGCAGTCGCTGAAGAAGACCGGTACCGATTTTACCTCTGCGCAAGGGATGGACCCGAAAGCGTTCTTTGAGGTCATGGGTAGGTTACCGTGTCACTATCTGAGTGCTGTTGCTGAGAATATTTTGCTAGGTCTTAAGGACGTCGTCAGCCTCGACGAGCGGGCGGGCGGAAGTGCTTTCGAACTCGTATAAAGTTGACCGTTGCTAAATTTCGATTCTTTCCTTTTTTTTTTTGCCTCGTCTGCTCTCACTCGCTCTAATCATGCTGTATAACAAATAGTCATCAGCATCCCATCGCAGTAGCTATGGCCACTCTTTTAGATCTCTTTATCTTTAATTCTTACAATGAATAAAAGGCTGACAATCGGAATCCATGTGTACTTCGAGTATTACGGGACGGAATACATGTTTTGACATTGAATCTGAACGTCTGTGTCGATCAGTCCTGAGTTGGTGAACAATCATTTATCCTAATCCATCGAGGGTGGCGCTCCGCGGCTGTCACTGGGTGCCGATTACCTACTTCGGCAAACCTCGGCGGTGAATATTTTGTGGCGGCCCGTCGGAGTTTTATTTGCTGTTTCGGCATACGTTGCGCCGTCGTTCCCAGGACGGCATGCGGGACGAGGGAATCCGCTTGCTCATAACCGACAACTGAACCGTGGTCACCCCGTCCACGTTCACTTCCTGGCTCCCTGAAGCCAGTCCAGGCTGAGATGACTTACGGAAAGCCGCTTACAGGCAAGGAAGTTGCTTTGCACAACAGCCGAGAAAGTTGCTGGATCATCGTTCATGGTAAGTCAACTACAGCCACAGCGTGGACCATGCACGTCCGTCGTGTCCGCAGCAGTGACTGATTGTCTTGTTTCGTGCAGGAAATGTATACGACGTGACTGACTTCTTAGATGGTAAGTGCCAGTGGTGTTACGTGCTTATTCGGTTAACACCTCCTAGACCACCCTGGTACGGCAAGTCCATGGGTCTCCTGAGTTTGATTGACACTACCGGGCAGGTGGGAGTAGAATCATCCTGAAGTACGCAGGAAAAGATGCGACGTATGTTCTACAGTAGACTGAGCCCCACCGGAATGCTGATTATGTTGACAGAAAGGAGTATGAGCCCATTCATCCACCGGACGCTATCACGACCAACCTGAAACCGGAGAAACAGTTAGTAGATGCTATGTCTTTTCCTACCTTCCTTTTTGCTCACACCTCACAGCCTTGGGCCTGTCGATCTCGGAACCGTGGAGAAGGCCGCGGAAGTGATTACCGACGAGGAGCGAGCTCGGCAGGCCCGTTTCGCTGCTCGCCCAGCTCTCTCGGAAATTCTTAATCTTCATGACTTCGAGGTTTGCAGTCCAAACGTTGGACAAATGATTTGGTTACTCATCTTTCAAAGGCTATTGCCAGAATGGTCATGCCAGAAAAAGCGTGGGCGTATTACTCTTCGGCGGCCGACGATGAGATTACCAATCGCGAGAACCACTCTGCATTCCACCGGTAAGCCAGGTACGCTTACCTGGTGTTCAATACCTCCAACATAATATGCAGCGTGTGGTTCCGTCCTCGAATTCTCCGGGACGTCACCAACGTTGATTGGTCCACGACCATTTTGGGACACAAGACCAGCATGCCCCTGTACATTGTATGGGTGATATGCGGTCGAAGTTTCGTGCTGTTTACCTCTCTCTTAGACTGCCACTGCCCTTGGCAAACTCGGTCACCCCGATGGCGAACTCAACCTGACCCGAGCTGCTGCAAAACATGGTGTCATTCAGATGGTAACGGAACGCGTTCTCATGACATTCTGAGTTCTGACTTCGTTGTGCAGATCCCCACTCTCGCATCATGTTCATTCGACGAGATCATAGATGCAGCGATTCCCGGTCAAGTTCAATTCTTCCAGCTGTACGTGAACAAGGATCGCGAGATCACCAAACGCATCGTCCAACATGCGGAGAAGCGTGGAATCAAGGGTTTGTTTATCACAGTTGATGCGCCTCAACTTGGTCGTCGTGAAAAAGACATGAGACAAAAGTTTGAAGCTGAGGATCCCTCGGAGGTGAAACAAGCCGGACAGGGCGGCGTCGACCGCTCACAGGGCGCCGCCCGAGCCATCAGTGTAGGTGTCGCATCATTTTCCGTGAAAATCGGTAGTTCACGTTGTGTGCGCAAAGTCCTTCATCGATCCAGGTTTGAACTGGGCAGACATGAGATTCTTCAAGAGCATCACTAAAAGTGAGTTGCGATTAAATCGGTCTGAACGACATTAAATCCATGTCGATTAGTGCCACTGATCCTGAAGGGTGTGCAGTGCTGGGAAGATGCGCTTGAGGCTTACGATATTGGACTCTCTGGAGTTGTACTTTCTAATCACGGTGGCCGTCAATTGGACTTTGCCCGTTCCGGGATTGAGGTCCTCGTTGAGGTTGTCGCCAGACTACACGAAAAACGCGGACTGAACTTTCCTAACGAAAAGTTTCAATTGTTCATAGATGGAGGAGTCCGTCGTGCGACTGACGTTATCAAGGCCGTTGCCCTCGGAGCTACAGCAGGTGCGAATGGCGCGCTCTCACCTGGATTTGGATATCGATAGCTTGCTCACGTGATCCAACAGTTGGGGTAGGCCGCCCGTTCCTCTACGCATTCTCGTCGTACGGCCAAGACGGCGTGGAGAGGGCCTTGCAAATCTTGCACGTACGGACATTATGTACGTCTCTGTCGTTTTGTTACTGATTGTTCCCTAGGACGAGTTCGAGATGAATATGCGGCTGTTGGGCGCTCGTAGTCTCCGTGAAATAGTACCCGAAATGGTGGACGCTTCGAATATCCACCTTCACACCGTTGCCGTTCCAAAGGATAACCTCTATGACACCAACTGTGCGTGTTGGTTTACTCCATCGCCGACGTTTCTGAATAGACCTTCCATTCTACAGACGAACGCTTACAGGGCGCGAGAATAGGGGAGATAAAGAGCAAACTCTAGCTACCTCGGGCGGGCGTGTTGACGAATCCGTTGCGGCGGTGATGGGCCGCCGCATCTGCTACGTCATGTGCATCTCGTATACCATCCTGTTTTGCTGTGCCAATGTCCATTTCAAACTGTGTCGTTCATATGTGATCAACTGTTTCTTTGCCCGCGTTTTTGCATGTATTTATTCATGGCTTCCCCGGACCGAAGCGAGATATCGGGGCCTAGCTTTCATCGCCGCTTGATCCGCTGATAAAAATGAAGATAACCCGCCCCGCCGAAAGCCGGCGTTCTGCCCCCTGACAAAAGGAAGTCCTCATATGGGATAGATCAAAAGTCCGCACCGTCGTGACCTCATGCCAGTTACATTCTTGACACCAAGAATGGGAATATCCTGGCCATGTGGCTGTCACCGGCTACTCATCGGTTTGGTAAACGCATCGCGGGTGAGTGGGACGATTGCCTTATACCTCTAAGCTCTAGCATAATCGGCACCGCTTGTGCACCTCGATGAAGACAGATACACATGGGAGATTGCCCATATATGACAACTGCGGACCATCGGATCATGGCCGCTAAATGTACGTTGACCCTGCAATCAGCAAACCAGCTTGATAGATTCTGGTGAGGAAACGGTGACGATGCAAGGACCTCCTTGCTGTGAGAACCTCCACTGATTGGCAGCCAATGGCCTTTGGGACGAAAACCTACTTTATGCCAGGCAGAACCGGCATGGTTCTGCCAAGTATGTAACGTGGCTTAAACCGGACTTGCTGGGGTCCCACTCGGAGAAATCGAGGAACAGTGGTGAAGGTTTTGGGTATGTTAATACGGTTTGAAAGGCTCACTGGGCCCACACGAGTGGAGACGTCGGTTCTGTCAATCTCGATGAATATGAACAGACAGTGTCCAGACACTTGCGCTGAATTCGTGAGTGCGACATGCTATAAACGACGCATCCGATGAAATCGTCATAGATAGCGATGCAATGACATATTCAGTGAACACGGTGGTGGGACAATGTTTACTCGGTACATCATAGAAGCTCCTCGTGTACGTTGAAGTAGCTGGTGGCAGCATGCTTATGAACTTGGCGACAACCGAACAACATGCGGCGTACCGTAACACCTTCCCAATACCCCGACAGGTTCCCGTGCCCCCCTCTCCCCACATTACGATCCATCGTCCGATGATCTCGCCCTTGTCGTTGAATGTCTCTGCAACGGTCTCCTCCTCTCCTGGGGTCCCAGCCTTTCCTGCCGTGGTGCAGTCTTCGTCAGGGGGAGGCAATTGAATTGCGAGGGGAAGTTCCCATTTGGCGAATGGGCGAGTGGTCTCCACCAAGAAGTCGGAATCATAAACGCGCGTGATGAGCTTCTTGAGTGTCAGGGTCAGAGTCGTCATCTCGACCCCATCGATACCGCCGTTCTCAGCTGGGGTGAGCCGACGCAGGTCGACCACGTAGGGTGCACCACACCAGCCGACGAGCGCCGTGGAGATGCTGCTGGTCGATATGGCGGTGGCCGTCAAAAAGACGCGCGCCGACACGGGAAGGGACGATTCGACGATGAAGAGGAAGGGGGCCATGGTGAACGTGAGGCCGAGCGAGGCGAGCGAGAATAGTTTGAGACGGCGGAACGTCGGGGCCAAAGGCCCGTGGTATGACACGGGCTGGTTGTCCTCTCGAGGGTCTAGCGTGCCGGTTTGTGCACCGACGCTCTGCGATGTCCCGGTGGGTCGGGAAAACGGCCGACGGAGTGTCGCGAGCAGACTGTGCGTCAAGCACGGTCGACAGCAGGGCCTGCCAATGCTACCACTGAGCGGTAGCATTCTCGTTGCTAGTGACATGGAGCGTTGAGGTAGTGGGCCTTTGGGCAAGTTGGGGCTATATCTATACGCCACGGCCGACGCGTGACGCGTCCTCGCCGGCCATGGATGCACCCGTCTACTACTCCAAGGCCGAGTTCATCGAAACGGTAGGCACGGCCCCTTCTTTTTCAAAGAGCATCATCTGGAGGTAGTCAAAGGATACAGGTAACAAAGTTTCCCGACGGGCCACCATCGCAGGACCGCAAAACATCATCCTCGGCGGCAAGACGATCATTTCGAGCGGTGCAATTATCCGGGGGGATCTCAGAAGAACTGGGCCGGGACATGCTGTGGTTATATCCTTGGGTAGATATTGTCTGGTCGGGGATGGCTGCATCATGAGGTTTGCCGTCTCTCTGTCCCATCAGACACGTACCACACACCCGTTCCCCTCCACCAGACCGCCATACAAAACGTATCGCGGAAACTTCAATTATTATCCGATGAAGATCGGAGACCATGTCCACATTGGCGCCAATTCTGTCATCGAAGCAGCAACCATTGGAAACCACGTTGTCATTGGGAAGAACTGCATCATCGTATGCTTCCATTGCTCGTTCGCTTCATTAGATCTCAAGTCCATCTCCCAGGGCAAGTTTACAATAATCAAAGACTGCGCTCAAGTTGCAGACAACACTGTCGTGGCACCTAACACCGTCATACCCGCCCTGGCAATGTTCGCTGGCTCGCCAGGTCGGTATCACTTTAAGACAATGGCTTATCATTGTTGAGAAAGCACAGGTCGTTTCGTCGCAGACCTTCCAGAGTCCACACAGGAGATGGTAGAGGCACAGACCAAACAATACTACACCCGATTTCAGCCCCTGGACCGATGACTGGCTATCTGTGACACATTTACACTCCTTTGTTGTTCCAGACGCTCTCACTGTAAACCCGTATATTACAGCCAATCTGAGCTTGTTCCCGCGAACATCCTTCCTTTTGCCGGTTCTTGTCGCGCAGCGTCCGCGAGGATCCCCTAGACTGTTCTGGTACCCTGTTCTGGTCCCTGTTCTGTTATGTAACCGGATCGTGGTACGCCAACGTCTTGCAGAACAGTTCTAGTCCAAATTTTACTCCACGTGGGTGGCCTGTCGACGAGAAGCGAGGGGCGTGCATCGAGGGTTTAATGGTGTAGCATTCAGTATAAGAATCATCGGGAGATTTAACGCAGGGCTTGGCCAGCGTATAGAACCGAACGCCTAATAGCCTAAGCTGGCAAATCCAGCAAATCCAGTGACCGACTTGCGACAGGTGAGCAAACGTTCAAGGGGGCTTTTGTCGGTGAACATTACCTGCAGGTTCGGACGTGGCCCTGATGGTGACCGTTTGTTCGCTTGTCGCAGAGTGTTTTGGCACCGACAATTCACTCAGGGATCGCGTCCTAGGTTGCGGGAGCGTGCCCTATGTATGGTCATCGACGCGTCGACTGTGTCTTTGTACCACTCCAGACTTGCAACATCTATTTATTCAATGACTGATCTACTCAACTCGCAGACATCGTTCATTGTGTCGCCTGTTCTGTCTCGTCCATCGCCTCCTCGGCAGAGACAAACTGTGTCACCTGTGTCTAACTGGACTCGGCTAGGCACAAAGGTATGTCTTGGAGGCTAGAGGTCACCGTCTGAGATCATTTTATTAGGTCTCAACGACATCGTCAGCCTCAACGCGCGAGCAAGCGGAAGCACTGTCAAACTCGTATCAGGTTCACCGTGGCTGAGGCCACGATTTCACTCAGGGATCAGATGAATCTGGTGTCGCCAAACAGCATCTCACTTATCAGCCAATCGCCAAAAGGGTCGCTCGTTACGACATGTAGCGGCTGCGGTGTCTGTCTCCGCCGCGATGACATGTCCAAATCGCACAACGATCACGGCAGGATGTCTGCGGGGTGGCTGGATTTCTCTCGGTAAGCGACGACCACCCCGAAATCACGACCGAACACTAGGATGTCGATTGCCTTGCGAGGTTCGGTGCGCGCCTGTGGATGGGGATGCACGGGGGGTTGGGTCCGCGGACATGCAAGACCAAAAGCCCAACTTCTTGTTCGTACTGGACTCTCGAGCAAAATACATGATTCGGCGTTGTGTACATACTAGATCACCATTAACGTACATTATCATAGGAAAACATAAGGTAACATGTGTCCGTACGATCAGCGTCCTGCACGCACGGTGGGACTACCTGGAACCGTGATGTTGATTCTTTCGGGTTGGGTAAGCGGCGCAACCCCATAGTCGTGTAGACAGAAACAACGTTTCTTTGGCACAAGAGGCTTCGATTGAGCGAACAGTCCTTGCAATGACGCTGTACACGACGGGAAGTTCGCTCTTCGGGATGTCTGCAGTACGTCTTTCAAGGTCGTTTGAGCCTACGGGTGATCGTGATCAACGACGTCAAACATGGGAGCACAAACAAACACTCACGAGATGTTCAGTGATCCAGTCGAGATAAGCGACGAACCGGTGGATGTTATCAAGCGTTGTCTTCAGCCCCGACACGAATGTTTCGATCCGGTCTTCTACGGACGCGGCCGGATCACGAACAATCCCATTCCACCACCGTGTGTTTAGCTTCTTCTCAACGCTTTCCAGGGCATAGGGACCAGAAACCAGTGATGACAATTGTTGATGGAGGGATCGCATCTGTTGTAATAGTCTTCGGGCACGCGGGCGGGCAGCAGAATATTCCAGGAGGAGGTTTGAGGTTGTACGCCAATATATCGCCTGTAGGTGTGCGTCTTGTTGATCTGCGTATACGGAGGGACCACGTGAAATCATACTCCCAGAAACCAGGTCATCCAACTCGTGGAGGGCAAGAGTGAACTACAGCGAATGTCAGATGTAGTCCAATACAGTCACGTAGGGAACCTACGCTTCTGCCAATGAAACTACCGGGCGTGAAGTCAAGGATGGAAGGGTCGAGCGATTCTGTCATATTCGCTAGTCTATCGACTTGGACGAGGAAGGGCGTGGGGAGGTCGCTGTGTCGCACTGTGACCCCGGGAATGCTGGGGTCGTGGAGTTATTGTTGTGAGCCGTCATAAATTGTCAAAACAACCCACGCTGCCCGACGTTCTTCAAGGAAAGCCCGAAGGGGTAAACCAAGGCCGACGCTTAAAGACGCCAAGGCATTCGCGTGCTCGATTTGCTCGGAAAGAAACTGCAACACAGCAGCATGCTCATCGCTTGGTTCACACAGCGAGGGGTTTATGTGGCAGTGCAGAGCTCTTGTGGAAGGAGGAAGGGGGAACTGCGATGTTGATATCCAGGATCGTGGTCGTTCGCGCAGTCTGGATACGTGCGAGGACTGGAAAGAGTCGTTAGTTTCCTCAAGGCATGCAGACGGTCAGACGATTACCCATTCGAGGATGCCCCAGATCAATAAGCAGAACGTGACAATGCTCGCGAGGGCGTTTGCAAGCTCACAAGCCGAACAGATTAGGCTCTCGAATGCGAGGCAAAGGTACGCGCTGCGGCCAAGCAGACTTTGTTGGATAACTTCACGCTGCCAGCGGTAGATGTGTGACGAAGTTTGATGTCGCGTTGGCGGGTTTAGGGCAAAGATCCTGTGCTGAAGGTCAGCGACATCCAGAGTCGGACTGCTGCCTGCGGAGCAGTGCGAGATGTCGCTTGGCGGCGTAGACATTGTGGGGCTACTTTCAGCCGAAGTCGAAGGCGTTGCGAGCGGTCCGCGGTGGGGTGTCAATCGGATGGGAGTTCGTGAAATCATGCCAATGACCCGAATATTAGTGAGCTTGGTCCAGAGGATTAGCACGAAAGATAGCATAGGGCCTTGAGGACTGAGCCAGCCAGTCCTTTTTGTGGGGATCGTCCTTGATCCGTTACAGCTTGCCCGAGCGCGTATTTATGGCTTCCCCTTCGAACTCGCTCGCCTGGATATGCTAGACAATAGGCGAGCCCGGAAGTATCGAGTTAGGCTGCTAGCGCATGCGAAACGGCTCGAAGTACGTGAACGTGGAGACGAGAAGATTCTGGGCTGTAGAGCCTATTGTGAAACCATGGGGATGGGCAGGGCAATTCGCGACGAATTCATCGTTGGGAAGTTTGAGCAAGACAATAACGCGCAACTCGCATTACGGTGTCCCATAAAAGTCAAATTAACCCCTGAATGAATTCAACTGACTCTCATAGTCTAAACGCGTTTGCTTTTATTCTACACGAACTTACGAATGCCAAAAGGAACCAAAACACACAATAAATAACCTGGTCCTGGACCAGAACCAAATACCAAGCGAAACACAGTTCAAGGCACCAATTCAACACGCCTAGGAAGTGGTTACCGAGACCGAGTAACTGTTGATCATGAGTTCTGCAGAACCGGTGAAGGGCTCTGTGCCAGTTTCGATGGCCTGCAGGTAGAGGGAGGAAGAGACTCCTTCATTATCGATAAGCCAGGCTATATACGTATGTCAGACGGTTCACAATACACTTGGTTCAGAAAAAGTATCTCACTGAAGAATTCGTTCAAGTCAACGCTGAAGTCATTGATGTCGCCATCCTGGCTGACAAAAGAAATGGTCTCCCAGTTGGTGTTAGGACCCTCCCAGACGTCCCACGTGTAGCCAGCAATGGAAACATCAGAAGTTTGGAGAGAGCCGACGGGTTGGATGCTGTCACGACAGGTCAGGAAAACGAGGTGGGTCATATTAGCAGACTTACCCGCCAAGACCAGAGAGCCAGATCATGATTTCATACGAGGAGGTGGAAGATGCTTGGGCACCGTCGGCAGTAGTGCCGAACCAGATGTCGTAGGAGACATCAGCACGAATACCAGAAGACTCGGTGACGTATTCCCAGTTCCAGCTCGTGGGTGCGGAGGTAATGTCGCTCAACTGTTACAGGAATGTAATTATGGGTCTTCTCAGGCTACTGCAAGAAATATGCTCACCAGCATACCCTTGGCAGTAGTCGACTCGACGTTCGTGTCTGAAAATAGTATGAGCAGACCCGTAGCGCCACGCGAGAGGACTTACAGGTCTTGACATCATTCTCGTTGTCAGCCCAAATCCAGGTGGTAGACCAAGATATGTCGTTTCCGGACGTGCTGATCAGTGTCGCAGTTTGATTGCCAGTACCGTCGGCTGCGAATCGGTTCCATTCAGTGACGTGTTCGACCTTGGTAGTCGCATAAACTCACCAATACCCCATTGGTTGTTGCACAGCTCGTAGTTACCCTGAGTCAAACAGGTGTATTGACCGGTGAGGGTGGTTTGACCCCTAGTCAAGGCGAAGAGGCTAGTGGCGAGAGCAAGCGAGAGGAACATCTTGTTCGTTTGACCAAATAATTACGGGGAACTGAATACCGACGGCCATAGCAATGCGCTCTTTATAGGGTCGGAAGAAAACAGTAATTGGCATATGGGCCGTTACCTAGTAATCCTGAGCTCATCGTGGTGATCGCGTTAAAGCGAGATTTTACCGGAGGGGCTAAAGTTGTAACATACCTTTCTCATAGAAATTACTGAGACAGGTTCCCCAGTCGCCATGCAAGTTGTCACATGTCGGTAGCTCACACATCCCTGGAGGAATAACCAGGCAACCACTTTGACATGTGATCCTGGAGCGAACTTAATGCGGATGTGCTGCGGATGGCCACGAAGGCAAACTCATCAGCGAGCGTCACGCGTCATTGCCAGCATACCTAGCGAAACCCGACAACGCCCAGAAAAATGTCCACCGAGACCGATTGACGGAGAATCCGTCAGGATTCTCCATTTACACTTCAGGGACCTGCCCGTCGAGAAAAATAGGAACAGGGGGAAGTGATAACAGGGTGGGAGCGAACTATCACAAGCACTGTCTTGTCATAATTTCATTTTCCGATACATCACTAATGCAGTTGTACACAAGTTGAATAGATATGACACCTAAATCCCTGGAAGACAAGTAAGTAGGACTCTAATGGAGTCGAGAAGCCTTACTGATATCACTAGCTAACTGGAGCTCTTGCTCGAAGCGAGGCAAACACAGATTTACTCTTCTTCAACACCATTCGTTCGACAGGGGGACCAGCGGCCTCAGAGTCAGAAGCTGGGTGTTCTTTAGGCGGAGACGTGGCGAGGAAACCGACGATGACAGCCCAAAGGCCGGTGCCATTCGTCTGAACTTCGTCTTGCAGGATCGACTGATCAGCGATGCGAGCTAGTCTGCGGGATTCGTCGGTGTCACGTCTGGAAACGATACTGCTAGGTGGCGGCCGTTCATCCGCCAAGGCCCATCCCCAAGCTCCAGTCAAGAACTCTTGCTCATCTCTGGATGCCTGTGGCGTTTCCTTCGACTTCCCCGGTGTCCGCCCGTTTTGCGATTCCTGCAAGAGGGTTAGGTTTCTAGTGATGTCTTTTTTGGAAAGGTCAATATTCCGGTTCCGTTTTCTTTCTATCGCCAATAACTCCTTTGCAAATTTCCTATCCGAAAGGGCCTTTCCTTCAAGGTAACGACGCATAATGTCCTCCGGAGGAACGCCGCAGCTTGATGGTGATACCTGCAAAGCTTCAAGTTCGTCGGCAGGTTCCAACGGTCTAATTATGCCTCGAGTGGAAACTCTTTCCCTGATCATGCCTTCCTTCCAAGATAATAAGCCCTGCCAAAAATTGGAGCGCAGGTACAAGACGTCAGCTTCATATGCACGTATATTGCGACATCGCGCAACTACATGCTACGATCCGTGAAACGGTACCTACTTCTTCGTTGTAATAAACGCTTGGTTCTCCGGCATAGCAGACATTAGTCGTATTTGTCGTTGATACCTTCCGACGTATTTCGCCAGGACTTCCCACGTTTTGATCACGCCGGAGGCGCGAAAAGCTCTTTTGGTCTCTTCCAGATGGCAACTCCAAGGTAATAGGCCTTGACATTGATGGTCGTACTGATTTCGTCTGGAAGGAAAAGAATAGCGATCGGGAAGAGAGCGGTGGATGTAGATTGGTTGAGTCTGGCACAGGTGCTGTCGTGTCGGGAGTGACATGCAATTCACCCTGGAAATCAAGAGACTCGGTTGCCAGATCGCCAGATAAGGGGCTTGAAACGCGCTGGATAGGTGACCCGACAGAAAGGTCCTCGCTCAGGGGACTGCTGACTTGGTGGCTGAGAGCTGGACCAATCACTTCAGAGGAACTAAGGGTAAGCCCTGTCGAACGTAACATTCCTGTGACGTGTTTCGTGAAAGTAGCCATAGCACGATAACAGTATTTTGCCGGAGTAGTGAAAGGGAACAGGACCGGCAAGTCATGCGCCACGTCTACGACAAAGATTAGTCCTTGTTTCCTGCTCATTTGCTGAATGTATACCATCATAAACCTGAACATGAACCTGCGTGGGACCATATCGTTCTTCTATGCCCACCAATGGTGGATACAGTGCACGGGCTTCTTCGTGCAAGGGGAACTTCGAAGGTTCACCCGCCTTGTGCGCTCTTCATAAAAAGATGAAATGTTGGTCATCGTTCCCCACCCGTCGGGGTAAAGGTTACTCACGAGTAAATAATCTCGTCCCTGAGTACCTCCTTGTCGCCAGCAATAACGAACAAAGGAGGTAATCCACCTAAATACGAAAGGGCGGGACTGACAAGAGGATGAGCAAGAAGACTATTTCGAGTGTAGAGTTGCATTTGTGAGTCTATTCTAAGTTGTTCCCCCGTTTTGGCCACAAGACAGACCGTTTGCTCCCCCCTTTCGTTACCGGAGGGTCCAGACACATCAGCCCCAACGTCTGTAGACCTATCGCTTGACAGTGATGCCCCATCCTCGGAGCCAGGTTTTGGCTGCACATCTCGCGGAAGTGATTCGGCAGTTGCTTCATCGGTTTTATCCCCGGTAACAGTAACGCGAACAATCTGGCGAATCTTTCGCCGAAGCCCAGTATGAATCTTGCGTGTCATCTCCTCTGATGGTGGGGGCCATAAGGCGCTGGGCTTCCAGAGAGACAATCCACACGAAGGCATGACATCCTGACGGGCTCCATGAATTGCCGATTGCATGTAGAACAATTCTGAACTTACCGTAGCAGTATTAGCGCGAATACTGGGAAATGAGTGCATCAGGTCACACCATGGTGATATTAGGATACCGCCAGCGGGTAGTGGCTGACTAGTATCGCGTAACACCTGAAGCAAAGCAAGTGTGAGCCCACCTCCCGCAGAATCCCCCGCGACCACTATATGTGATGGCTTCATAGGTTGATGAGACGCATCAGGAGGAGGTTTTATCAAATACAGGTCTACAGTATTCTGCAGGGTAAGTCTTGTAAACAAGCCACTCATCGCACTTACAGGCTGCAACCAAATCTTGGAGTGCACAAGGGAATGGGTATTGCGGAGCGAGTCGGTAATTAATAGCTGACATATTTGGTGATTAGAAGTAGATATAACATATAGAACACCTACCGAATACTCGACCTTTTGTCTTCCTCGCGAGCCGTTGGACGCAGTGTCTTAGCAGTGAAGAATATTTAGCACACTCACAGAGAGACGTATGGCATGAATCACCTCTCCTGATCGATGCTCCCAAAGCAATAACCCCCTCCATGAGCAAATAATATACACCGCATGTCATCCACACCCTTGTCGTCGATGCTGCTGGGCTCTGACATTGAGGGAGGCAGAATTTCAGTGGTGTCCTGGACAAAACCACTGTTATTTTTCATTTTTTGAAATGCCTTTTGACGTTTCTTGGCTTCCCCCCAGTCCTTCTTGGCAGTCAACCATTCCCCAGCAACTCTGCAGTAACATAAATTTTTGTTTGAATATCACAGGAGTCTGACCTACCCAGGGGCACCACGCACTTGCCACCATTTGGTACCGCCAACCAGAAGTGAAGCATGTTCCTCGCCCCCAAGGGCTTGGATGAGCAATATGGCCGCTTCGTCACAACAGGACAATGGTACGGTGACCCGTAAGACGTGAACCCAAGGAGGAGATGGGGTCCGGGTACTGAGGAATGCCTGGAGCTCTTCAATCGTGTGCCTATAGCTCATGAGAAGTAGATCTTGCGACAAATTGCACGGTCACCCACTGGCTCGCAACATGGAAGAACCTCTACGAAGGATGGGTTGAAAAATATTCTGAATGAAGAAAACGTAAACGCACCTTGCCTATGCTGAACGCCTCGTCGTAAAGGAGCTCATCTTGTCGAAGCTGAGTGAAAGTGAGACCATCCTTAGCGTTTTCCTTCTTCACACGGTCAAAGTAATGCCTGAGAAGGATCTCTAAAGCGGTCGGGCCAAGTTGCAAACCAGCTGTGCGGGAAAGGGAATTGGGCATCTAGAATGGTCTGGGTTGTGATATTGTTCAGAGCTTGGGTGGATACAGGCGCGAGTAGGCGTTCCGTCGGATTAACACTTGATGGCGACAGCCTTGCGCGGCGTTCTTGGCAGGCTGTTCGGATCCGAAGTAGCCGGTCAACTGTACATGGCAGTGAAGGAGGCCGCCTCATGGGTTATGAATAGCAGCCGCCTTATGCTTTGTACTGGGGTGTTGTAATGACCTCACACGCGCAAGTTTGAAACCCGTGACCAGCAACTTGGACCTTGGACGGATCAAATCATACCTCGGTATATTTCAAGGGGTGACGTCGCCTCCTCCCCAATAGCTGGTTCGTGTCGCAAGTTTACAGGGTCCGAATCAACGTGTCGACCCAGCAAGGCTTCCGCCGACGCTTCATGCAGGACACGACTACTTCGTTACTACTGAAGATATGAATACACCTGCAGATATTAGCGCTGCCAAAACTGCCAGTCAAACTGCCAAGAAGCGCGACAGTCTCAAAAACATCGCAGACACCACTCTGGCAACCATCGAGGCGGGATCCATTACCTTTCCCGACGGCCAGCTTGACCTGGCTGCGAAAGTCAGGTTTTCCAACCACAATACACGCTACTATCCGCCGGACGATTCCTCTATTTCCAGATGGGCTGTGGATGTGCCCAAATCCCCCCCTACCAAAACTAAGATCTCGGTCTTAGAGATCTCTACGCTCGATGGCGCTCGCCTTCTGCGCGACAGCTTGTCTAGTCTGACTAGCTCTGGCAGAATCGCGGTGCTCAATTTTGCCTCAGCCACTCGTCCTGGCGGAGGCTTTCTTGGTGGTGCGCAAGCGCAGGAAGAGTCCATCGCGCGATCCTCCACTTTGTACCCCTCCCTCATGACAGATACGGCCCAGCAGTTTTATAAACTGCATCTACGTGATCGTTGTGGTGGGTTCTACCACCATGCAATGATATACACTCCTTCCGTCGTCATATTCCGGAATGATTTGGGGGAGTTGGTGG
>JBBPKK010000079.1:0-61553 GCA_038089215.1 Tylopilus vinaceipallidus
GACGATGTGCGGTGACCAGATTCTTTTTCGGGCTGGTAATAATTATAATTATAATAATGATATAATAATAATAATAACAATTTACCGGATCGCGACCATGTCGAGCGCGTCCGTCGAATGGTCCGTTCTCGAGGTCCGTGCCCTTCGA
This sequence comes from Tylopilus vinaceipallidus, assembly GCA_038089215.1. Lineage (NCBI taxonomy): Eukaryota > Fungi > Basidiomycota > Agaricomycetes > Boletales > Boletaceae > Tylopilus > Tylopilus vinaceipallidus. The sequence goes on from JBBPKK010000079.1 coordinate 149, forward strand.
GCTGCCCCTCGGCCGACGCTGACCGACACAGGCGATCCACCCGACGATCTGCGTCTCCAACAGCGATGCGGTGGCGACCCTCCGCGTCCCCGTCGAGCTTCCCCGCGAGACGACCGTCCGCATCCACGGCCCGCACTCCCCCGACGCCGCCGCCTCCCTCTCCGTCCTCCCGCCCCTCCTCCTCCGCATCGCCCTCCCTCCCCTCTACCCCTCCCAGGCGCCCCCCATCATCCAGTCCCTCCATGCCGCCTCCGCCTGGCTGCCCCCACCCATGCTGGCCCTCGTCGAGCATCGCTTGAATGCCATGTGGTCTCCCGGAGACGACTCAGGCGTTCTCTACTCCTGGGTCGAGTGGATACGCACCGGCGAGTTCCTCGCCGACATCGGGCTGCTTCTCGATGACATCCAGTACGTCATGATCTTCATCTCTCCCCCTCCGCTTACCCTGTCCCATCTATCCCAAACCCAGAATTCCCCACCCATCTCCACAGCTCCTCCTCCCTCTTCTCCTCGCCTACGCCTCCTCAGCCAAGTCAGACCAGTTCGCACAAACTTCGTATTCGTGCGCGATATGTCTATCAGAGCGCAAGGGCACTCACTGTCTCGCTCTTTCCTGCGGCCACGTATTCTGCAGAGCTTGTCTTGCGAACATGTGGGGTCTACATGTCAAGGAGGGTGGGGTCTCTCACGTTGGCTGTCCAGAACCCAGTTGTGGCAAAACCGATGAACAGGATGCACATGGTCTCCGTGAAGCCACAGAGGATGAAGTTAGAGCCGTGCTCTCAGACGACGAGGTCATCAGATGGAAATGGCTCCGCAAGAAACGCGATCTCGAGCGTGATCCCACCACGGTTCACTGTCCGATGGAGTACTGCCAGGAACCCGTCCCGAAGCCCGATTTCGCTACATCAAGAACCGACACCTCTGGCAAAGATGAGTCCGGCTGGGCGCGTCTCCGCACTTGTAGTGCATGCAGTTACTCATTTTGTGCTTTCTGCAGGCGCACTTGGTACGTTGTCCTCACGTCCACTCACCGCGCCTCTATTCCATGTCTCTATTTATCACACCATCAGGCACGGACCTCACACGCCTTGCCCACTCCCTCTTACGTCCAAGTTTATCCTCGAGTACCTTTCTACCCCCCATGATTCCCCCCACCGCCGCGCTACAGAGCATCGATATGGTCGTAACAACGTGCTTCGACTTGTGAGGGAACACGAAGAAGAGCAAGAGAACAGTAAATGGATGGATTCGAGCACAATGACTTGCCCTGGTTGTCAAATAAGAGTCGAGAAATCAGTGGGCTGTAATCACGTGCGTACATTGATTCCGCTGCACATGACACCTGGACAACGGCGTAGAGTTCACATCGTTCTACATATACTTGTACCAAACGCTCACCCTCGACCGCCAATCCCACAGATGACCTGCGCCAAATGCGGTACCCATTTCTGTTATCGCTGTGGCGCCAAGCTATCTAATGCAAATCCGTTACAACACTTCTCCACCCCGCATACTCCCTGTTTCTCCAAATTGTTCGACTTTGAGCGGGGTTCGGGAGATGAGTGGCAACCGGTAGAAGCCTTTGACATCGTTTAATTGATTACCGTAAGGATATGGCATCTAGAACATGGGTAGAGCATGTCAACAATTCCCTGAACATTTGGTTAGGGTTTATGGACCCAACTGACTTGGACATGTCGAGGACGTAGCAGGCTGAATCCGTATTTTCGGTGCTAATTAGGAGTCCGAGTTGCTAGCATCCTTAAGGCAACGAGCTCATAACTGATTTGCCTCGCTGAGTTGGTAATAATCGAAGAGTAATCCGCTCCCGCAGAAGTTCACGTCCCGAGCAAGAGAACTAGCAAGCGAATGTTGGACACGAAGGCAACAAATGACAAACAGTGTACACTCTGTCCATGGCCTTGTGCGCCTTCTCAAAGCTTCCACCGACCCGCCCTCTACTCCTGGACTCTCCAAGATTGAGATAGCGCGTCTTGCTTGGTTAGACACGTCCTTCCGCGCAGCGAACAAGGGTGAAGTCATCGGAGAATGGATACTTACCCTGCTTGGGCAAGCAACGAAAACGAAGCGAGAAAAGGACGCAAATTCCACCTCTGACCCCGTCACAGACTCTAGATATTGGGCCTTGCTTTGCGACGTGCTTACTGCTCCGCCCACGACGGCTGCACGGTCAATAAAGACATGGCTACTTCCGCTACTCAATCGGTTTCAGCTCGACGCAATCGTCAATGAATTGTTCACTTCCCCCTCGCTTCAGGTCCTTGCCCCGGCACGAACGGCGCTTGGTGTGCTTTGGCCCTTGGCGGAGAAGAAAATCGGCGTCGATGCGCTGGGGGAGTGTCTCAGCCTCGTCCTCGATATATGTGGTGACTGGGAGCGTGTGGATGAGAATTTGGGTTGGATCTGCTCAGTCGTCGTCAATGCATACAGGAACGCGCTCGCAAATGCTGGGAACAAGAAAAAAGTGAGTTTCTCGTCGGTCACGGCGAGACTTTGGTAAATCATGGTTCTTGAGACTGAATATCTCTTCCAGCTCTACAGTTTCTTCCTTACCACTCACCTCTCTTCATGGCTTCGTGTCATCTGCAGCAGGCCTTCGGTTTTTAGTCGACCGTCGTCTACGGAACTGCTGCAGGAAAGTATATATGCTGCAGGAACAGACACACTCCTCTCCCTTGATGCTCTCAAGCAGCCACTGGATACACTTTTCGATGCCTTGTCCTCATCTACGTCTATCCTGTCCTCGGTAATACTTGTGCTCCCGAAGCTGTTCGCCTCTTTTTTGAGCGCAACGCAGAGACACAAGTCCGCACTCTTTGTCTCCGCGGTCAGCGTTGTTGGCGGAAAAGAAGAGATCAGGAAAAGAGGTATGAACTTCGTAGGAAAGTGCTGGGTCCTAATACGTGATTCAACGAGCCTTCAAGAGGAGCTTGAAGTGGAGAAATGGAAATCCCTCGTTGATATTTTCGAGATCGTAGAGAAAGAGCGACTCTTCATTCCTCACTCCGTCTATGGCCGTGCTGATGCACAAGACAGCGAACTCGAAAGCGAGCTGGCTTTGAATGAGGCAAGGGACAAAGCCGTCGGAATATTGGAAACTGCAAATCCTCTTCACAAAGGTCAATTGATTGCATGGTTTTCTTTCCAAACCTGACCCGTGTGACCAGGCTGGGAAGAGCATGTCGTTCTCTCCACGCAGCTCTTGGACGTACTGGTCCGTATCGAGTACAATCTTGTCGGATGTGTACTAGAGAGAGTGCTCTCCACGCTAATCAATGCGAGTAGTGTCTGCATATTGCATTTCCAGTTCTAATTGCGGACCTACTACTAGATACCCCTACCGTTAATCCCCCTTACAACAGGGACATTCTCGGAATTCCTTACTCACGTGCTTGACTATCACTCTAAAACACGCACAGTACACACGTATGCATCGGCGCTTCTAGACGCCATACTAAGCGCTGTCACTTCTAGTTTCTGGGCATCCTCTACACAGTCTACGACGAGGCCTTTCCCTCTTTCATACCACGTACCTGCTCTCGCGCGTGCCCTCCGCACATCATTAACACCCACTCAGACCGCACCTCTGGTGACTGCTGTACTTCAGGCTGTTAAAATTGCTTGGATAGCCTTGAAGGATGCCGCCCGAGAAGAGGAAAGGAATACCAAAAAACGCAAGGTTACCGGGGATGTGGGTAGGAACAGGCACGAGGCGGGATCCGCGGTAGCTCGAGTTCGAGCGTTCTCTTATACGTGCCGCATCGCAGGAACGATTCTATCTAACTTGCACCCGAACGTCTACGCCAGTGAGGGGGAATATTCTTTGCAACCTTTATTGCCGGATGCCGGCGAGTTAGGGTGGACCATTGTTCGGAACTGTCTGGGGCAGAAGTCGGAAAAGGACGAGGAGCATGACACGGTGAAAGGTAGAGAGAGAAAGAAACGAAAGCATATGGTCGAACCGAGTCCTCTCTCAGCACACTACGCTCAGATCGCTGCAGCGGCCTCCCTCCGGTTTCTGTATGATATCCGTGCTCGGGTATCTTTATTGCTCGGGGACAGCGATCGACTGGGAGAGGCGGACGTAGAAACATTACTGAATGTTGTGAGGGATGAGGTATCAGACCCGGAGCTGGTCCTTGAAACTGTACGTGAATAACTTATTGTGATTCTCAGCTTTGCTTATGCCTTCTCCCATCAGGTTCGGACTCTTCTGTGGCATATGTGGTTCACGTATGGCCGTGAATTCGAGAATCAGATCGAGATCCAACCAGCCTTCACAACAATACTCGACATCCTCACCAGTCGGCCCCTGTCTGGAGCAGAGTGGTCTGGTGTTTCGGCTACTCTCACTCGCGACAATCTAGGCCTCGCAGTCCTGTACGTATTAGTGGATAGGTGGATGGATGTTCTTGAGTGAGTTGTTCTTTCTGTCCGGGCGCAGGCAGTAAAGCACCCTTTTCGTTGAGTGCCTGATGTCTGGCAGTGCGCTGGCCTCCACAGAAAACCTGGAGAGACTCCTTTCAACGCTGCTTGCTGCCTCTCTTGATTCCCGCGATGAAGATGCCGGGAAGAATCCCAATGAGATCTGCCTGCAACGGGGCCATGTTACGATCACATTGCGTGGCATTCTTATCAGTCTCCTCCGAAACGCACAATTCTGGGAGCTACGTAACATCCGAGGTCCGTCACTGCGGCAGCTGGCATGATTTTAAACCAACTCTAATTCATAGCCGTGTTTCTGTCGTCTGTATTAACCCAAACCGAACCACTATCTCACGGTTTCCCTGCCGCTGAGGCTGGGCCGCCTCTGCCCACTATAGCAGCTCAGACTGCGCTCGAGCTCGCATGCGATATGTACGAATTAATTCTCTACGTCCCTCCAGAATACTTCACCCGTCTTGCGCGTGCTGAGTTGATCAAGAGGGCCATGAGTGGAGATATTCATATCTGTAAAGTGTTACAGTATGTTGGAAGGAAAGGAATAAAACCAAAGGAGAAGGTTACGGCTAGAAGCGGTTTTCAAGGGATATCTCGCGCGGAGGATTCGGATGACAGAGACTCAGCGAAGGAATTGAGGAGTTGGTCTCGTCGACTGATGTACGTCCGGGTCTTCTTGCAACGCATGGGGCAATTTCTGGACACAACCGGTCATGCCGTGAGTTTTATATCATTTCTTTGTGTCGTGCTCACACAAAGTGTATCAAAGACTTCCCTGGCTTATGTTGACCATCTTCTAAGCCCTTGTTTATGTTTATCTCTCCCTTCGGAATCGTTCACGACTGCCACTCTCGATTTGATACAATTGCACATCGTGTGCGTACCTATCTTCCTCCTTTGCGATACTGATAAGGATTTCTATTCCAGGAGCCTGCTGCACTCGCAGGAACCAGAGGCAGCAGCATCCGTCGCCCGCATCATATCCACCCTTGCAACCGCCAGACCGTTTTCTCAGCCAAACTCTCAAGAGACATGGGCGCATGCCATCGTCCAGTCAAGCATCATCAGACTTTTCGAATGTTTGACTAGCGACTTTGACCCTTCTAAGTACGCACTTGTGATAAATTCCATGTGTCAGTGGTATCATGACACATTTTAGCCTGCACGATCGAGTAAAACGCGCGTTGAATACACTCGTTGAGGGCCTGGAGTCTGCCCTTTCGTCGCAGATGCAAAACCTGGTAGAAAGTGATTCTGTGTGGCCGGTCCATTTTTCCTCGAGTGAACGGATTCATGCGTGGTCTCGTACCTTATCGTTGACGCGCTGGTCAGGAACTAAGCGTGCGTATATCAAGGGTCCTTAGTTGTTATTCCCAACTCTCCTTTAGCCCAGGTTACCTCGGTTAAGTTTGGGCCAAAGCTGGTAGCGTCAATGATTCGGAGAGGACATACTGCCGAACTGGATTTCGAGACTTGTTCAAGCGTCCTCGGGCTCCTGCTTGAAGAGCTTTGGTGCATGCCTGATGACTCGCATCGCGATCACCTTGATCTTCTAGTCGGTTTTTATGTGGTCAATGGTGGCAACCGGGATTCAGATTGTTCGTTGCCTTTTTTGCTTTTACCTCCAACCCCTAACCCCATTGCAAAGTTGAACGTGCCATGGATGCTCACGTCACACAAGCCTCAAAGAAACTGGCCGTCCACGACTTCTCTCACGTGTTAGATGTCCTGGCAGAAGCGGTTGGAGGAGGTGGGTTCGGTGTGGGTCAGCGTGAACGTTTGATCCATCTCGGCAGGGTCATGCTACATGATGGACCACAGGGTAGATTTGACCTCATGTGTCATGTTCTCATCCAGTTGATAAACCTTTCCCAGGTACACTCAAAGTCATTCAAAAGTTTACGACACGATGCTTCAGCTTGTTTGTTGACCGGGAGGAGATTTACGGGCGTTCATCCCAACTAAAACTGCAATGCTTGGAATTCATTGCGAAACACTGTTCGGATCGAGTTCGTATTCGGTGTGGAACTCTGGACACACTTGCTCACGTTTAATCACAGCCAGCGGCCGTCCGCTCGGTGGACCTCAGCAGCATATGGTCGTTCCTTCACAAAATGCTTTTTGGTTCCTCGGAGCACGACGCTACGACGACGTTTCTCATTTTCCACCACATTGTCACCATCATTGGTGCACTCATCCGGCTACGGCGCGACCTCGTCGTACACACGCTTCCTCACCTGAGTGGTGTCCTCTGTCAACTCGTGTCACTCACGCGCAAAATCCGTCCCCAGCTTGGTGCCAAGCAGAGCAAGATGGTTACGGACACATTCCCATCATGGCTTTCAGCCTCACAACCTCTCTCTCCAGACGACGCGCACGCGCTCGCCCGTTTGCTCACAACGCTCACTACCAAGACTGTCCCACGAACGCACGCCTATGCCCATACGCTGTCGACGGAACCACAAAAGGCGGCATCCCTCGCCAAGCCCTTCGCCAAGCACGCGTCGTATGTTCTCATCGCGTACGTAACTGCGTTCAACGATCCGCTGTGTATCCTCGACGCCGAGACGAGGCGCGCGCTGGAGCCGGGGTTGTTTGCGCTGTGCGAGATGGTAGGGGAGCACAGCCGGGATGCATTGATGTTGTCCGCGCTGGATTCGGGCGGCAAGACGATCCTGAAGTTGCTTTGGAGGGAGTATGACAAGCAGCGGTATGTAGGCGGGGGGTGAGGGCACTCGCCGACTGCAGAACAGGGTAATGCCGGTTGTGTAGAATAGCATCCTTGGCTTCCCCTTTTTTTCAATCATATCATGCCTCGAACTGTAAGGAGAGAAATGCGAATCGAGTGTAGGTAGAGGTCGACGGAGGTTGCCGAGGCCCACTGCTCGATAAGGGATATTGAGTGTACATGGATTTTTGACGCAGGACAGTAGCCTCGATGACGGAAGAAACACTCGCTGCACCCCCAGCAGTCCCTCGGGAGAATGTCGATGGCAGAGAACCATTTTCCTCTCTCGAGCTCTCCGAACAGACGAACAGGGCGCTCGCGGACATGGGATTCAAGACCATGACACCTGTGCAAGCCAAGGCCATTCCACCACTCCTGGCCGGGAAGGATGTCCTAGGTGCTGCGCGAACCGGTTCGGGAAAAACACTGGCCTTTTTGATTCCTGCCGTCGAGCTGCTACATCGGATGAAGTTCAAGTCGAGGAACGGTAGGTAGCCCGCCACACCCTGGTTCGTTCTACATTGAGCGGACGTCTCGCCCTGTTCTTAGGAACTGGTATCATCATCGTGTCGCCCACACGAGAGCTTGCGCTGCAAATATTCAGCGTTGCGAAAGACTTGATGGCCTATCATTCGCAGACGTTTGGTATCGTCATCGGTGGTGCGAATCGGAGAGCAGAGGCCGACAAACTCGAAAAGGGTGTCAATCTGCTCGTGGCGACACCAGGTCGACTGCTTGACCATCTCGAGGTAGGTCCAACAGCTTGAAGCTGGCTCAGCTCATCATCCTCTGAACGACAGAACACGAAAGGATTCGTTTTCCGCAACCTAAAAGCGCTCGTCATTGACGAGGCAGATCGAATATTGGAGATTGGTTTCGAGGAGGAGATGAAGAAAATCATTGCGATTCTTCCAAATGGTATTGCACCTCGCTGCTCTCGACTCGTTCTATAACTCACGCCCGATAGACGGTCGACAATCTATGCTTTTCTCTGCCACGCAAACCACCAAAGTCCAGGACCTCGCCCGCATTTCATTACGACCTGGACCACTACACGTTGACGTAGACAAGGAAGAGGCGACGAGCACAGTGTCGACGTTATCTCAAGGCTATGTTGTGTGCCCATCCGATCGCCGTTTCCTCCTCCTATTTACCTTTCTAAAAAAGAATTTGAAGAAGAAGGTCATCGTCTTCTTCTCTAGCTGTAATTCCGTGAAATATCACGGAGAACTGCTAAACTACATTGATGTGCCAGTACTCGACTTACATGTATGTTTTCTTTGACGCGAATCATGATATCTCTGGCTGACCGTGGGCAACGTAGGGCAAACAAAAACAACAGAAACGAACCAACACGTTTTTCGAGTTCATTAATGCGGAATGTGGTATCCTGCTCTGTACCGATGTTGCTGCCCGTGGGCTCGACATCCCTCGAGTGGACTGGATCATCCAGTATGATCCCCCAGACGATCCAAGAGACTACATACACCGTGTGGGACGCACCGCACGAGCTGGTAAGGTCGGAAAGAGCCTGTTGTTCTTGTTGGAGAGCGAGTTGGGCTTCTTGCGCTATCTGAAGCAGGCCAAAGTTCCTCTCAACGAGTATACCTTCCCGACGGACCGAATCGCCAATGTACAGACCCAGGTATGTCGTTGTGGCATCGCCGATAGAGTTGATTCTCATGTTTGGCCAATTTCCAGCTGGAGAAACTGTTACAAAAGAACTACTTCCTGCATCAATCTGCAAGGGACGGTTTCAGGTCGTATCTTCAGGCATATGCCTCTTACTCGCTCAAGAAAATATTCGACATCAACGCCTTGGACCTTGCCAAGGTCGGGAAGTCGTTCGGTTTCGCTGTCCCGCCGCGTGTCAACATCAACATTGGCGGCGGAAGTGGAAAATCGAGTGCGGGGAAGAAACGAAGACGGGACGAGGAGGAATGGGAGGATGTGCCCCTTGGAGAGGGCGCGGAGAGTGGAGAGGAGGTGGACGTCGTGGAGGCAGAGGCAGGGGGTTCACGGAAGGATGCCTCGAGGAGACAAGGTAAAGGACGCCGGATAGAGACGCTTGGGAAGAGAGCGGTGGCAAAGGAGATCTTCCGAAAAGGTAAGCAACGGAAGAAGGCAAAGATGTCGGGACAGCAGTGGAGTCGGTGACGATGGCGATGGAAAGGCTAACACGATCACTATTAAGTCACTCCGTCGTTCGTTGACCGAGAAATATAAGCACTGGCAGCGGCACAGGGTACGGCAGCCAGGAGGCCCGTATGGCGGTTGTCCGCGGATTGCATGGTGCTTACGTGTACACCTGCCCTAAAGTCACCTGCAAGCAAACGTTCGGTCGACCCCGTTTAAGCTCACCTGCCCAACAGTCTCGCAGGCAAAATTTCTATCTCGTCTATCTCACTCTAATCCATTGTCTGCACCACTTATGGCGACGACTCAGGTGATTTATCGCCACTCGTTCTTGACCACCCCTTTGACTAACTCGGTCGACGTGTCGTTCCATGGCTTGCGTGTGCAGCACTATCTATGGGCAGGCGGCCATTTCTTACTTTTGATGGCAGCCTTGCGATACTTTATTGCGTGCATCACCTTTACGACCATTTCTGCGTGGTGGTACAAAGGTGTGCTTTGCCCTCGTTCAGTTTGCCAGGATGGCGCATGACCGAGATTTGCAGCGAGCTTCTTGGGTGCGCTCGTTAGCTATGCGATCGTGTGCCAGTGAGTAGCGCCCGTCCTGCGTGGTTACGGCGTGGCATTACACTGATATTGTCCGCGTGTTTGCAGTAAGTCACTCGGGGTGAGAGCGGATGCCATCTGTTGCGTGCTGGTTTTCACGGCCTGGATTGCTGTAGACACCGCAACTCAACTTGGCGTTTGTGAAGAAAGCGTTTTTGGACGAGGTAGGTCCTTAGACCAAGCAAGGGACGTTTGTCAACATGAATAACCAGAACGTCCAATACTTTCTACTCGCGCTGTTCTGGTGGAGTTCTAAGCCAGTTGCTTGTGAGTTTCATGTGTGCTGGGTGGCCGCAGGCGCTGTTACTGAACTGTCTTCTAGTCGCACTGATGCCCTACTTTGTGTTTTCGCTCTTCCATGCCTTGACGTTTACGCGCACGACACTGATGGCCCAGTATCTTCCACCGGGACCGCCTGCGGCTGCTGGTGGCCCGCCTCAGGCGCATCCGCTTGCAAAACGGTTGCAGCTCTGGGTGAAAAGTATGTTGTATGATGTGGCTTTGTACGATGGCTGACAGTTACCGTGGCGTCAGCAAACTATGACCCCGCGATGCGTGTGGTTGCCTTTGCGGAACTGTTCATCTTCTTACGCGTGGCATTTGGGGCGCTTCTGTTCCGAAACTCGCTGGTGGCGCCGCTGGTTTATGCGCACTTTCTGCGCCAGCGGTACTACCAGTCTGTGTTTACACGGGATGCGGTCACGCAAGCTGACACACGTATTTCGGCTGCGCTGGCGAACCCGGCCGTGCCACCTGTCGTCGGGAGTGTGTGGGGCAAGGCGAGGGAGTTTGTGATCAAGTGGGCGGGGAACGTGATCGAGCAGAGGAGGGAGTGAAAATGATGGTCTTGAACGCTACTCTGTCCTTGATCTCCGTCTCGGCCAATCTGATATGTTAGACTTGTGTTTTTTATTCCTGTTTTTGACAAACAAGACCACACAATCGAGGGAGTATTTCCGGGTGTTTTGCAAGGCGGGCCGAACGACGTGGACGCGCTGATTTGACAAGGTTGCTCTCAACGTTGATGTCGCGCATACCCGTCCCGACTCACCAGCCCTCCCCAAACAGGCCCGCCTCCCCCGGTCCCCACAGACACTCCCCAGCCATGTCTACCCTCTCCGAGACCAGGAAAAAGCAGTCGAAACGCGACGAGGTCCGTCATCTCCCGCCTCTCTTTCCCTCCTCATCCGCCCCCAGGCAATCCGCAGAAAAATCGAGTCCGAACTCGCTCGGAAGCGCACCATTTCCACAACCGTCCAGTCCGGTCGCGGTAAACGTCCTGCCAAGCCTGCAGTAGCCAAGGGCACAGTCGCCGCCCTCAAGCCCAGCCCCGCCCTCACCGTTCCGGAGAGCATCACAGTCGCAGAAGCTAGCCAGCTGTGTGCTGCCAAGCGCACTGACTGTGTCCTCGTTGTCGATGACGACGAGGGTCTCAGCGGCATATTCACAGCCAAGGACCTGGCATACAGAGTACGTCTTCCTTCCTCACTTGCACCTCGCTCGTCCGATCGCCCCCGACAGGTCACTGCAGAGGGTCTGGATCCCCACTCAACGCCTGTCAGCCACATCATGACCCGCAATCCTATGGTGACCCGTGACACCACCAGTGCAACAGAGGCTCTCCAGCTCATGGTTCAAAGACACTTTCGTCATCTGGTCAGTCGTCATCAGACACGTTCATTTCATTCACTTTATTTCCTAATTTGGCAGCCCGTGTGCAATGAAGAAGGAAATGTCGTCGGTCTGCTCGATATCACCAAAGTGTTCCACGAAGCCCTCAACAAGGTCGAACGCAGCTCCTCCGCTTCAGAGAAGCTCTATAATGCCCTTGCCGGCGTACAGTCCGAGCTTGGCCCCGGTATGGCCTCTAATTCTCAAGCAGCCGCTATGCTCGCATACGTTGAGGCCCTCCGTGAAAAGACTGCATTACCCGACTTGACCACAATCATGGATTCCCGCACTCAGCCAGCTACAGTCACCCCGAAAACAACTGTTCGGGATGTTGCCAGATTGATGAAAGAGCGCAGGGTGACAGCTGTTTGTGTCATGGAAAATGCGCCGGGTTCAGACAGCGTGCACCCCAAGATTGCTGGCATTTTCACGAGCAAAGACATCGTTCTTCGGGTGATTGCCGCCGGCCTGGACGCTGGGATTTGTAGCGTCATTCGTGTCATGACTCCACATCCTGACACTGCACCTCCCACGATGACGGTGCATGACGCGCTCAAGAAAATGCACAGTATGTACCCTTTGTCCCGAATCAACTTTTGCTTACGTGTGTCTGCAGATGGTCATTACCTCAATTTGCCTGTCGTGGAAGCCGGTGGACGGCTGGTGGCCATCATTGATGTGCTCAAACTCACATATGCTACCCTTGAGCAGGTCTGTAACGCCATTCTCGATCCTGTTTCACTCCTAACTCTTGGCAGATGAACGCGATGAGCACCGAAACAGCCGGAGAAAATGTTGACGCAGAGGGTGGCCCAATGTGGGGTCGTTTCTTTGATTCCATCGGGGGTCACGATGATACTGAATCCATGGTATCCGGCTCGCATGTCCACATGGATGGCCATTCTATCTCGGCACACAACCTCTCCCGCGTTCAACAATCACCCTTGCCAGAAGTTCATCCCAATGACTCCGCTTCCGTTGTTGATGAGGACCACGAGTCTATTCTCGACGTATACCCGCGCAAGAAAGGTGCACATAATATCCCCAGCATCATGGGCGCATCCTCGACCGTACCTGTCGATGACGGCACCTACGTCTTCAAACTCCGCACGCCGAGCGGTCGCACACACCGTTTCCAAGCTAGGTACGACAGCGCCGAGATGCTACGGGAGATTGTAATCGGAAAACTTGTCACCGACCCGTTTTTCACTTCGTACGACGGTGATCCAGCGGAAAAGCCTGATCCAACAGACTTTACATTGTCGTACACGGACACGGATGGGGACACAGTATTGATAACAACCGACAATGATATTGCTGATGCTGTCAAGATTGCACGTACTGCGGGCACGGACCGTGTCGTATTGTTCGTCCAAGGCGGCAAGCACTGGGAGGATTCAAGCGTGGAAAACAAGGCTGCCGAGGTGGTGACCCCCCCGCAAGAAGAGGTCAAGGTGGTTGAGAAACAACCTATCGCTGAGCCACCTATTGTTACTTCGCCCCCCCACGTCCATATACCACCGCAGGAGGAGCTCGCGTTTGGTATTCCCAAGGACCTGTTACTCCCCGCAAGTATAGGCGCTCTTGCCGTTGTCATTCTTGGTGTCTTCACTATCTCACGGCTGACGCGTGATTAATGCAAAGAGGGAATGGTGCAATCACGAGCTGAAGGAAGGTAACGGTTGCCCGTGCCAGTGTCATCCATATTCTTCCGTCTTATTATGGTACCGCTTTCGACGATATTTCACTGATATGTGGAGAGCATGGACTTTTTCTCGCTGTCTCTCGTTTGCGTACACTAGATTCTGCATGATAGTCTCTTTGATGAATCCGCCACGTATGACGAGCAACGAAATCCACGATATAGACGCCCAAATAGGTGTGAAGCCTGGCAGTTAGGTTTTTTTTCGCGTACCTGGGCCGGTGTTCCGTCGCCCGAGGGAGCAAGTTCTCCCAGCACACAAGCTCGTATAAGTATAGTCCGCCTGCCAGTGAGGCCCTTATCCCGTCTCATGCCGCTCGTACCAGATCCCAGGCTTGCCCAGCTCTTTGACGAGGTCAAGTGCGATATCCTCACCAAAAACCAAGAGGCCGAGAATGCGCTCCAGCTTCAAGAGATTTCGAGAGCCTTTATCTGTGAGTTCCCCCATATTACCTGCCCACCCGGTCACCGAAACGAAGCCCCGTCTAGCGGACACCGTTACAGGTAGGCATGCAGTGTCGATCCAACAACAGACACTGCCTAGCTGATCGTCGTCGGTCCCTGAACAGTCCCGACGAGGCAAATGAACGAATACGCGCTCCGCACGTCTCTCGGTGACGATGTCTACTTTGACGGGTCCACTGCTGCGCTCGAGGCGCACATCGCCAAGATTACGGGCAAGGAGGCGGGCCTGTTCTTGCCATCTGGCACCATGTCCAACCAGATCGCGCTGCGGACCCACCTCCAGCAGCCGCCCCACTCGGTCATCACCGATGCCCGGGCTCACATTTATCGGTGCGTGGCCATGTTATACCTCGCGTTCCGCGAACGCCTTGCACTCATGCGGGGCCTGGGCAGGATGGAGGCTGGCGGCGCTGCGTTCCACTCGCAGGCAAACAGCATCCCCATCTTTCCCGAGAACGGTGGGTCAAGATAAGACACAGACGTCGAAGTTCGTCTGATCATGGTGTCGGGCCGCCAGGTCACCATCTGACATGGGAAGATATTGAGCCGCGCATCGTCTCCGGTACGGACGTGCACGTGTAAGTGAGGGGCATGTGCCAGTGGTGCACATCAGCCGATATTCGCGTTTCACTTATTCTTTCTGACCCATGTTCAGTGCGCCGACGCGGGTCATCGCATTGGAGAACACCCTCAACGGGACCATCATCCCTCAAAAAGACGTCTTAGAGATCTCGCAGAATGCGCATGCAAGGGGCATCATCATGCACCTCGACGGAGCACGGGTTTGGCATGTCGCTGTCGAGACAGGTCTGTCAATGAAGGAGATCTGTGACCCGTTTGACTCGGTCAGCTTGTGTCTTTCCAAGGGCCTCGGTGCGATCTACCCCATTTCTATCCCCCCTGACTCCATCATGCTCATGGTCATTCAGGTGCGCCGATCGGGACCTGTTTGGTGGGTCCCAAGGCCTTTATCACCAAGGCACGGTGGTTCAGGAAATTATTTGGTGGCGGCATGCGTCAAACGGGTTACCTGGTTGGCTGCGCTGCCTACGCGCTCACGCACAATTTTCCTCTTCTCCCACGTGTTCATGCGCTCGCCAAGCACATGCAACAGGGCCTGGAATCTATCGGGGTCGGGATCCTCAGCCCTGCCGAGACGTGCATCGTGCGTCACCTGATCGTTTGCATCCATCCCCGGGAAGGTGATGTCTCATGATTGCCTACAGCTGTTTTACGACGCGTCCACGATCGGCGTCGAATATTGGGAGGTCGTCGAGCGCGCTGCTGCACTCGAAAAGCCCATCAAGATCAGCGGCTCCCGTATCGTGATGCACATTCAGAGTTCTCCCCAGGCGGTCGAGGATTTCCTTGACCTCATGCGGACGTTGAAGGAAGAGAAAGCAAAGGCGGGCTGGACACCTGAACAATCGCCGCTCAAGAAGCAGAGGTTGCTCCGCGACGTGTATGTTAAGGCTGCCAAGCCGACCTAATGCATGCATTTTAGCGGTAGAACGCCATCTGACCCGAATATAATTTTTGTGTTCGAGTGCTGCATGACACCACGTCGCCTGATTGCGAGAGCGTACTTTGCTATATTTACAGTCTTGGGGAACCATCAATGACGCGATGACGGCTTGCAATGACGGCAGTGAAGTGCCCCCTGGATCTGCCCTTTACGCCTGGCGAGTCAGAGCAACAGCAGACGTTCAAAGAGGAAAATGACAAGTTCATTGCATCAGTCTTGAGTCCACGCGACGTTGCTCGCAAGGAATGAGGGGTCTTGTCCGGAGCGCATTATTTAGCCTCGCTGATTCGATGGTGAAGGCGCTAACTTCGTCACGAATATTCGAGTGACGTTAGACGGGAGTTCAGCGTTGTCGCACTTGTAAATATAATTGATTAGTGGCGATCGGTTGACAACGTTCATTGTTTTCAACCACGAATAGCTAAGGTTGGCGCCTTGCGACCCCTGCCAGTGATTCGTGCTAGGAAGACTGCGGTGCCAAACCTCTGGGCGATGGACCATCGAGTCCTTTGCAACACCAAATATTTGAAGTGTTGGCTCCCGTGTAGGCGGAACGATGCTGTGCCAGTTCCTAAGACGAATGGTTCCTACGTACGACCTGGCACTCGACAACAGGAATCCAGGCGTTATCATGAAAGGACACCAAGTCCTTTCCAGCCACCGCCTGTATGAGTTGTGTTCGATGTCCATGAGAGCGTTCGAGATGCCTGCTGTTGACAACCTTCCTAGACTGGGGTGTGATGGATCCGATACAGCGCTAAGAAAGCTTTGGCTCAAGCTGCACTCGGCAACTTCCGCTTACCTTTCCTCGATGGTACATTCAGGTGAGCATGCCTATTGTCTCAAGTTGCCGTACCTCATCATCTAGTTCGCAACGTACAAGCACTCTCGTACGGGATCACTGCCTGCTTCTTTCTAGGACTGGGGTGTTATCTTGGGACGCGATTTGGCACGAAGAACGCGTCACCGGCCACCCCACCGCCGGTATCTGAACCCAGGGCAGAACCCCAACTCGGACTGGAGGAGGGCAACGAGGAGGAGGAGGATTTAGCTGATGGTGATCTGTCCTCTGTCAGACCACGATCGATGGAGCAGTGCAAACTTGCAAGCATCAGTCAACTCTCGATCGTGAATTTCTCTAATGATGTGGCACGACACTCACAGGTGCTAGTAGTCCGGACGGATCTGAAGATGACTCAAGGAAAGATTGCGGCGCAGTACGTGGCTGTTTCTCATTCGCCGACGCTGCTCTGAGCTCTCTAGGTGTGGGTATGTCACACTTCTTGGTCGAAAGGTCGTTGTTTTGGACCTGTAACTCTCTAGCCACGCGACCTTGGCGTGTTACAAGGCGCTCATGAAAACAAATCCCAAGGTAAGTCAACCAGTGCAAGTCCGTCTTCGAGGTGTTTCACTGAAGGCATATTTAGATTGTACAACACTGGGAACGAACAGGGTATGTTTTTGCTGACTCACCTGGCTTCGTCGAGGACAAATTCGAGCAGACAAGCAAAAATTGCGTTGAAAGGATCTTCCGAGGAAGAACTACTAGAGCTGGAAGCGATCGCAAAGAGCCTCAACCTGTGTGCTCGGTCAATACTTGACGCGTATGTGCACCTACTGCGATACTCGTCTGCCGATAACAGTATGTCTTTTAAAGTGGGCGCACGCAAATCGCTGCAGGATCACGCACTGTCCTTGGAATTGGCCCTGGTATGTTTGCCTCCGAGAGCTCGTACTTGTATCACTGACGGCAACTCTGTAGCACCGATAGATCTTATAAACCAGGTAACTGGTCATCTCAAGCTGCTGTGAAGGCTAGGAGGCACAAGTGCTTTGTTGGATACACCCCGTGAACCAAAATCACTTCCAGCAGGCGAGTGCTTAGTCTATGTGATGATATCTGCAATGTAGAGTCTGGGATCTGAAGATCTCGGCCCTCTTCGGTTCGGCATTGCCATCGAAATATCCTGTTTCCACCGGAAGTGTTACCATTCTATCCAGAGTCGTCTGTTGGTTTGACATCAGCATATATGTCGGTACACACATGGATCCACTCCATGAGCACACGAGGGCTATCGTCAACTGAGAATCTGCCGCTCTGCACAACCTTGAGAGCGGAGTTGGTGTCTTCGAAGAGCCAAATGATACATTCCCGCTAGGCGCTGCATGCCTCCGTCATTCCCCGCATGCTCTGTCGGCTTCGAACACGGTGTGCTAAGGCATGACCCCGTTACGTTTATCGGATCGTATCCAGAGTAACGATGTTTCCGAGCGCTTGGACACGACCTAGTTTTAGTTTGCACTTGCAGATGCCGAGCCTTCGCCTCGCCTGCCTGATCGGACCTCCTCGGCGGAGATGGCACGCAAAAATGAAACCGGGGACAAGGCAGGGTAACAGGGCGGACGATGGTCCAGCGAGCTCTTGACGGTGTTAAACTAAACACTGGTTGGTACTGAGCACTTAATCTGCAATGCGGATACCGACGGATAGGATGTGTTATAATAAATGGATATAATACAATCTGTCGAATGCCAGTGACCTTCCCTCCCGGTGAATAGCTCGTTCACAATCTCGTCTTGTACGTCTCGTATGCCAAGAGTTCGAATCATATTTCGTCCAGATCTTCCTCTGTCGTATTCCAGCTCGTACAAATGGAGAATTAAAGCCGAACCAGGATATCAATCACCTCGACAGAAATGAAAAAAGGTGCCGAAGGAAGGCGCACGTGAAAACGAGATAATGGGCCTTCACGATTTTATGATTTTTTAGGGTCGGAGGGGTGTTAGGATAGGGAAGGTGGCGTCGGAGATGTTATGCTATTTTTTCCCTCCCCGTCAGGCGTATTAGGGCAAGCCCGGGAGCGTCGAGTATAGTAAACTTGGACAATGCACCTTGGCGAGAAGTTGTACACCGAATAATAGGAGTGACAATAATCGGACAGAGCTAGCTTGTCCCTGGGCGCTCGAACTACCTGACAAGCAACGGGGGCTGGACTACATTGCCGCGTCGGCGTTGGATGAAGTGGACTCGTGACCAATAGGCATGTTGACGACCATATAGACCGCCTTGAATGCACCCAAACTGCCACCGCCGGTTAGGTTGCCAATGTGTGTTCCAGAGGGCGGCAAGCATTGGTTGGCACCATCCAACCCCACCGTGGCGAATGGTTCGCCACGGTGGGGCTGCCAAAGTGCGATTCAGACAGTCGTAGTTTTGAGTCGGTGCCAGACGACCTCACCTCACCTCAGAAACCCAACTGTGGTGAATCAGTGCCAAAACTCGTAGCCATCGCTTGTAGGTTGGCGAAGGTGGAACAGTTTCGTCGTCATTGTCGTCCATCTTCACGCGGTAAGATGCCGACTAAGTCAGAGGCAGGGATTGTGGGTTCTACCCTTGAAGAAAGAAAATCCACGCTCGGGTTCGACGAGCTACCATCGCAGGGAAATTGTTAGAGTGTAGGCGAATGGGGTATGTTTCTGCCGCCGTGCCGTGGTCCGTGAAAGAACGATACAATGGTAGTGGCAAGCTCACCTCTCGTGACGACCAAGCGAGTTCAAGCCCACTCATATTTGCGATGTCACGAAAAGCACTCTGGTCGCTACTCTGGACAAAGGGGAGAAAAAAGAGGAATGCAGTGGAGACGCCGCGACGATGGGTCTTTTATACCCCTGCCCCGACGGACCCACTCCACAAATGATGCAGCGGAGCACGCCAAAGATCGTCTCGTTGTTCTACTCTAACCGCAGTCTTGAAGAAATAGGGGGGAAATGGTACCCCAGTTTGAACCTCCGCGGTACAGTACTAGTACCAGTATTTGTCGGTATCCGGGACAAATATCGAGCGCGTCCGAATCGACGTCGAGGACTGAGCGAACTTACTGCATGGCAACGACCGTCGCCCTTGCCAAAACATACCATTATTTCTTTCATACTCACCCCAATCGCACCCTCGCCCTCACTGGCGGCACGCTCAACGCCCTAGGCGACGTTGTTGCCCAATTCACTCAGAATGCCGTGCGCCCGAAGCCCCATTTGCGAGCTTCTATCCTCACACTGTCCTTGGTTCGCAGCGGGCGCCAGACCACGAGCACCGCCCAGGCTGGGACTCCGCGCGCACTCTCCGTTTCTTTTGCTTTGGTGTCGGCATAAGTATGTACTCTGCCTTCCCCATCGGAGTGAACTTTGAATCTGTTCTTTCCGAGGCCCTTTACTGGGCAGGTGGAACCTCTTCCTTGAACGCAGGTTTCCTCTTCGCAGACGCCGCACACATAGAGCCAGCTTCAAGGCCCTGTCAAAGAGGGTCGCTGCCGATCAGTTCATCATGTGGGCTGCTGCGATCTATCCCGTCTTTACGGCCACCTGATATTCCCCATCCGTGTCCAGGGCGCCGATAGGCGTATGCCCTTTTGTCCCGTTGTTCATGGTGGTTGCTTACCATGCTGCGCTTTCAATAGCTTGCCATTTTCATTGGCTCCGTTGGAGTAATGGAAGGCCGAACCAAGAATCAAATACGAGACAAATATGCTGACATGTTTGCTACAGCTTTACTGACCAATTGGAAAGTTTGGCCAATAGCACAGGCACGTTTTTTTTTGTCACATCTCGCATGGAATCTGACGTGCCCACAGCTGATAAATTTCCGCTTTATGCCTCTACCATATAGGATACCATTTCAGTCAGCCTGTGGTGTCTTTTGGACGCTTTACCTCTCCATTCTCAATTCCAAGTAAGCATGCATTTTAGTTGATCACCAAAAACCCATGGAAATTTGTGCATCTTAGGGAAGATGAAAAACAAGATAGAGAAGTTGCAATGACCTAACACTGCAATACATCCTTCACTTTCATCATTCAACATATAATTATAAATACCTGTGATTCCTGTCACTGTAGCTTAGATAATAGACCTTCAGTTCTTCTCCATGCCATGAGGTTTTAGGAAAATCCTTCACATTTTCTTTCTTAGGTTGAAAGGATTCTCATGCAAGACTTTGTTAATTATGCTATTTTGGTTTCCCAGGCCTGTGAGCCTTACACCTATCATGTTTGGCCATACTTGGGCTTAAAGAAGGCAGGAGGAAGTTTTGACAACATATCTACCAAGGGCTGCTCTACCAGGGCCACTTCCCCAGGACCAACGAAATCCAATGCAAGAATTGCTCGATAGTGTGTCACCATCCGTAAATTTCGCGCTTCGTATGCGCTATTTTGAAGGTCTGAACATGGTGCAAGGGTCGGAATGCCATGATGCTCCTGCGCAGCATGCCTTGCCTCGGATTTACGACGCTTTCGTGGTTCTGCATATTTTCCAAACCAATCAAGCTTAAGCTTGCACAACCACGAAGAGCCCCAGAAGATGGCTTCCTTTTCAGACGACACAGCAGCACGTAGTGGTATGTCTTCGGATGGAGCCTCAGCCAGTTTGAGGTCGTCGCTCGCTAGAGGCTGCGAGGGCCGGGCCGGGCTAGGCTCAAAAATGACGCCCAGAACTGGATCTGGCGCGCTAAACAATTGTTTTGGGATGCGTGAGTTGAGGTTGTGGGCCCATACAGGAACTTCACTACGTTCGACGTCAAAAACGTGTATCGTATTGTTCGGGAGGACGATCAAGAGGATATGGGGCCTTTCCGGAAAGAATGTCAACACATTTGGCGGGTGGGGTAATGAGGGTAACATCGTATGGTACTGCAACATGAGTTAGTGGGTGGTATTACATTGCACAAGACCCGGTGTGTACCTGGATTGAGTCTAAGTTGAACACAAATGTCCGACCGAGTTCGTCCGAAGTCACAAGCCACTGCCCATCGGGACTTATAGCCATGCGCACAACAGATGGTGGACCATCCGACTGAAGTGACTCGCCGTCGTTGCCTGCATCTTGCACCCGATTTTTGCTGAATCCCCGAACCAACCGACCATTATTTAGGTTGATCTGTTTCCTGTGCTGGTCGAATCGTCTCAATACGGTGGGCTCTTCGGTAGTTAGGTCAATTACGAGAATAAGAGATGTCGATGCTGTGGCTAAGATCATTTTGTTGGAATCCGGCGTGAAGACAAAGTAGCTTCCGCCTGTTGAATGGGACCCTGTTGAGCTTGAAGTGGGAATGTGCGACTTTAACACAGTGGTCAGTGAGCGAACCCGCTTTGGCTTCATATCCCCTGTGAGCTGATGGAAGAATTAAAACATGTGTACTCTTTGTCCAGCACAAGGTCGCAGAGACTCACCGTCTTGCACAGTTCGAAAAGTTTCGTTTCGTATAAATCTGAAGCAGCAAGCCACCGTCCATCGTCCGAAAGAGCGCTTGCTATCAGGTTTGTTTGTACATCGAGTTCCATCTCAAGCACACTCTCCCAACCTATCCGTAAGTCAGGGTCGGTGGAATTATCCATGCCGTTAACCACTATCGCTGCACCGGGGATATTGAGCACATGCCAGATGTTCAACCCAGTCTCGTGCATGTACGATACAAGCCTTGCACTCCTTGCTATGGTAACCGCGGAGAAATATGGAATGCGCCGATAATACGAGTCTTCAAACGTGGTCACGACGCTTGTTGCCAGTGGATTGATAACGCGGGCCGCCGCAGAGGATGTTGTTACATTGGCAGGTAGACAAGGTGTCAACACCACGGACATGTCAAGACCGCCGGATGCAAGAACAGGCGCTACAAATGCAGAGCCAGGGACGAGCTTTCGTCTATGGGCAGCAAGCGGACTGTAGGGTGGCCACATCGCCAACGAACGCACATCGTGCGAATGTATTCGTCGTGAGGCTGACTGGATCCATCGGCTGGCAGCGCTGCTCGATGCTGATGCTGACGAGGAACCTGGCATAGACGAAACATATGTAAACTGGACTATTTTCTGGTCAACACCTGATGTGAAGACAGTTGCCCCGTCTGGTCCAATCACGAGACACAGCACATCTGCACCGTGCGCGGCGAAACTATGTGTTTGAGTACAAGTCATTGGATCCCAAAACTTGACGGTACCCAGCGAATCACCAGATATAATTGTTCCGTCGCTATCATATTTGTTTTAGTTCGCGTACATCGCATGGTAGACATAAGTGGCTCTTACGCGAGTACTCCAACTGTCCAGACAAGCGTCCTATCTCCTTTTATTTTGTCGATCCCCATGCGATCAGTTGATCGGCCAATGCTGATGTCCCATTTCCGCAAGCTGCTATCCGACCCTCCGGTTACAAGCCATGAATCGAGCCACCCATGCTCTTCATCTTCGCTCTCATCTTCGCTATCTTCCCGGTAAATTAGCTGGCTTGCAGCATCGTTCACATGTGGTTGTGCTTGCCGCGGCATTGGTGGACCCCAAGCAATGCTAAGAATACGGCATTTTACATGATCAAATCGACGAAAGTGCTGAAGCGTGTCAGCCGAGAGAGACAGCAGCCGAACACAACCATCTTCACACCCCAATGCTAGCAACGTGGAGGCGGGGTTAGCGGCCATGCACCATATAGAGCCACCCTGAGAGCTGATGGTCCTCTGCAGTCACTGAGCCGAGGCAGACAACAATCGGACGCAAGAGAAACATACCCTCACAGAATGTCTTGCCGTGTCCCATTCTAAGAGCTCACTTCCACCACCGGAGCTAAACAAGCGGAGGTCCGAAGACGACGGAATTAAGTCTGAGGGAAACAAATCCGGATATCTTATGGTAAGCGCCAAGGAATCGACTTTTGATGGGCGGGGTCCAGGGAGAGTCTGAGTCGGTGCGTTGGAGAACAGGAATGGGGATGCAGTGCGCAGACTAACCTTGCGACGATGCCAAGCCTGCGATGCTTGTGACTCGCCGAGTTCCCCTGTCCACTCGAGCAAGTCGATATTTCCGTTCGCGTGACCGACGACAAGGGTACCGAATACTGGGCCGTGATCGCGCTCACACTGCTTGCTCGTTGGCTTGGCTGTGAGGGAGGGCAACGGCAAGGGGGGAAATGCGAGGGCAGTTATCGGAGAAGGCGATGCATCGACGAACCTGCATCGATGGAGTGCGAGACCGTCTGACATGGCCGTTCAAGTCAATTTATTCTTTTTTCACTGTTCCCTTTTTTTCAAAATTTTTGGTTATGTCGTCAGTGGTCACGTGAGTTTATGTATTTTCTCGCTCGGCGCTCGGTGTCGTTTCAAGTTGAGCCCACATGTCGGTGTTCGGTCGTTCCCCCGTTGTGCCCCAAGGAGGCGTTAACCATGAACGCATCGAGATGGCCATCAACGAGTAAGCTCCTTGCTTCCGCACCGGCGCTCGCTGACTCTCTTCCCGCCAGGATCGACATGGTATCAGACGTCTTCAACCGCATTGTCGCGTACGTTCCGCAGACTACATGTGTGCGTTCCTACTCAGTAGCACATAGGTCGTGTCACAGCAAGTGCATCAGCCCACGGTATGCGGAGGGTGATCTCAACAAAGGGGAGAGTGTCTGCATAGACCGATGTGTGGCAAAGTTTTTCGAGGTCAACAAAAAAGTCGGCGAGAAAATGCAGAGTGTAGGAGCCAATGCCCAGGCAACCGGTACTACTTCCTTTGGCCTATGAACGCTGTGCACATCTTGTACGTTTTGCAATGAATTCGCCGCAATCACGCTCAATGCGCACACATCAGCTGGTCCATGGTAGACCCATCCGGGTTCACAAGCACCAGACCATGCCATGCATACAAACAGTATACTACCCATCAGTACTACTTGGTGAAGCCGGGGAAGCACTCAGCTAGCGTCTTGGAGTGCTTGTTCTGCGCGTGCTCCTCTAATCTGCAATAGGCGCATGTAAACGATGCTAATCATAGCTTACTCACGCTTGTGTAACTCACGCTGGAGCCCGTGTTGTTAACAACTGTAACAGAACGACCATTAGTGACAATGGGTTGTCGATATGGGTGGCAGGGCGCACAAAGGTCTGTCTGCAGGTCGAACATATGATGTTTTTGGCAGCCTCGTTGACCTTGGTACGACTGGTCGGACCTTTGTCTGCATGCTTGCTAGCATTCCGTTCACGCTTTTGAGCAGCTTTGGCACCCTACCGTTGATCGAGCGCACATGAGCATCCTGGGATAATCTGTTTTTTTAGATCCTACGCACGTTACCCATGGAAGAAAGAAACCAAGTGCTCGTTGATGCCGCCAGGCACTTCATACCCACCCTTATGTAATCGAGATAATCAACGGCATCCAGTTTCTCACGGCCGGCCTTGTCCTCGTAATGATGGATTCGATGCTTCAAACGATCATTGAACAAGTTAAGGTGGATATCCTAACTCCAACTCAAGAAGCGGACAACTCAAGAAAACTGTTAGAAGTGTCCAGGAACTTTTTTTGTGAGTCTCTATTCTTCCTGCAGGCGGTCCTCTGAGTTCACGGGGATAAAGCCGATACAATCACAGGTAAGATGAACCACGGACAGCGCTCCATGTGAATTTATGCCCAAGCGGCCACCCAATTAATATACAGTACCGACCAAGGCGATGTATGAGTATGCCGTGCGAGCATCACTCGGAGATGCTGTCTTTCATGATCCTTGCACCTCCGCTTTCGAAGAACACATGGCACGACTCACCGGGAAGCAGGCCGCACTCTTTGTGTCCAGTGGGACACTCGGAAATCAATTAGCGATACGAACACACCTACAACAGCCTCCATTTTCAATCATCACTGATGCTCGAGCTCATATTAATCAGTATGTGAAAATACCTTTACGTCTGCGAGTCGTACTATAAAAATATAATAGATATGAAGCAGGAGGTGCTGCCATGCACACGGGAGCTTATCCGATCCCCGTCACGCCCTCTAATGGTCCGTTCCCAGCAGACTTGAACATGGTCTTGTAGTGACTACTCGAAAGGTCATCACCTAACTCTAAAGGACATAAAGTGCAATGCCGTGTTAGGGTCCGACATTCACTAGTAAGCATTGGTTACACCCTCCACTTGCAAGTCAATTAATCGACTGACCAGCGCACCGACCTATTTGATCTGTCTCGAGAATACTTTGAACGGCACGATTATTCCCCAGAAGGATATCACTGAGATCTCACAGTTCGCTCGCGAGAACAATATTCCGCTGCACCTGGATGGTGCCCGCCTCTGGCATGTAGCCGTCGAGACAAAGATGTCACTTTTAGAGCTCTGTGCTCCCTTTGACTCTGTTAGCCTTTGCTTTAGCAAAGGTCTGGGTGCTCCAGTCGGAACGTGCCTCGTTGGATCAACGGTATTCATCAACAAGGCTCGCTGGTTCCGTAAAGCATTTGGTGGGGGGATGCGACAAACTGGAATTCTCGCTGCTTCTGCAGCTTATGCCCTCAGTCACAATTTTCCACAGCTACCCCGTGTGCATGCATTAGCAAGGCGCCTGCAACGGGGACTGGAGGAGCTTGGGGTCGGTATATTGACTCCAGCAGAAACGTGCATGGTAAATTACTTTTACTTGACTATCGCCCTTTTTCACGCATGTATGCAGGTATTCTTTGACCCTTCCACCATCGGTGTTGAATGTGGCGAATTAGAAAAGCGTGCTGCTGCTCTTCCGCATCCTATTGGCTTGTCTGGCCCGCGCCTTGTGGTACATATTCAAACATCGGGCAATGCCATCGATGATTTTTTGCAACTTGTCAGCAAGCTGAGGAATGAGAAGATGAAAGATGGTTTGGTACCATCCGCTATGCAAACGTTGCTCGACGACGGGACGACGAGTATCTATTGAGGGGTGTAGCTAAACAACGTTGATAAGACAGACAACCGGTAGAATTAGCGCCCGATTTGAGGTCACGTGAACCAGCCAATCATTACATAAGTCAAACAGGCGTTGACACCGGTCGCGGAGAGTTTGTAGCCGATCTACAGCGCTTGTAGTAGCCATGTCCAAGTCAGAGAGAGAGGAAGTTATCACCAATCTCGTATGGTATCGACCTCGTACGGTGTATGGGCGCTAACCACCTCTAGGCCTCGAGACTCTTCGCAGCCATGCTTGACGACCTTGTGATGGATGCTGCTCTTCAAGGCCATCAAGAAATCGCGCGAGGTCGAGTACCATGTCAAATATGTCGAACACGGTGAGCTTACTTCGCTGTCGCACTCCATTGGATTCTTCATATCTTCCCAGCTGTTCTGCAGGTGGGTACACGGTATGCTGCAACCTGGTTGACCTCCTCATTTTGGGCCCCTTCCGCACAGTTCACGGGAACAGTGGACACACGTTATCGCAATCACAGGATTCAGGGAGCATTGAGACATCGTCAACTACAGGCAAAACACTTCCAAATACCGGAACGAGTACGCCAACGACTATCAAAGACGGCAACATACTTTTCGAGTGCACGATGTGTAAACGTCAGGTCCGTTCAGTTTGGGATAGTCGTCCCCTGTCGTAATACCCATTATTATTCCAAGATCGCTTCAAATAGATATGCACCTCATCTCAGCTCTTGCATGGGCGTAGGACCTGGTGTGCGACGCGGAGCGGCACGTGCTACAAATCTCAAAACAAAGTACGACGTCAGCGAAATGACGTTGCGTTGGCGAACCAACTGTTTACAGGATCCAGATCGACTCTGGGCGATCGGCATCGCCGTACCTTGGCTCCGAGAATGGGAATATCTCAGACGACAACTCCAACGGGAAAGCAAAGGCTAAATCCAAGGGTAAACTTGCTGGTATCTGTTCCTCTTCAGGAATCGGATGTATCCTCTTATTGTTCCATAGATGAAGCAGATTTCAACGTCAAGCGTAAAAGGGTTGGTTACGTTGCTGTTCTTCTCAAGATTTGTTGTTTAAATGTGAATGTAGCCTGGTTCCCCGCAAACGTCTCCGGCCAAGAAGCCAAAGAAACAGAAGACAACTGGTATGCTGTCACATTGGTGTGTTTGCAGTCAAGTTCCGACACGGCTCAGGGTCCCCTGTTTCTCGACTGAAGGCAGGAGCGGACAGTCTCGCGAATCAGGTTTGCTTCTTCTCCTCCCAGGGTTGTCTACTCAGCTCCCTATGGTATGGCCACCACAGGTTCCCTCTTCGCAGTTTAAAGCCCCCTCCAAGCTAAGGTCGTCCTCGACCGCGTCGTTTTTGAACAGAGAACGATCTTCCACCCCTGGCTCTCAATCCTCAGCTAGCACTCCCATTGGGGCTTCGGCTTCGTCTGCGGTTTCAGGAGAGGCTCCAGCCGGGACAGGTCCGCCGAAACGGGGGCGCCCAAAAGGCAGCAAGACGGGGATGGGTAGGGGCGCAGCAGCACTGGCGACACAGACGAAGCGTCCGAGTCCACCTCGGCCGCCACCGCCACCTGTCCGGATTGAGCCCGACTATTTGATTGGTGTGTGGAATAAATATCAATTCGCGCGAGAGACTGACGGGACTGCTAGACGTGGAAGGAGAGGAGACGGGCTCTTCGACAGATACGGATGGATCCTGACAGAGAGATAGATAGGATACCAGCATGGAGAGTACTTGGAATAT
This sequence comes from Tylopilus vinaceipallidus, assembly GCA_038089215.1. Taxonomy (NCBI): domain Eukaryota; kingdom Fungi; phylum Basidiomycota; class Agaricomycetes; order Boletales; family Boletaceae; genus Tylopilus; species Tylopilus vinaceipallidus. The sequence continues at coordinate 27,900 of JBBPKK010000079.1, forward strand.
ATATACAATTGATGTGGTTATGCGACCGGGTCTCCCACGTATCAGCATCGTCAAGCGAGGCGAACAATTTACCGCTGCCTGTTGAAAACAGTCCACTCTTTACAACACTCGCAGGACGACTCTTTGTTTTCCTTCCGCTCTTTATCTTTTTCATCATGGCTTACCAGTTCACGAACCTCGGTGACCTTTCAACAGATTACCTTGCAACTCATTACCCCAACCCCCCTCCCGCGGACGACTTCAAATCGTACGACGACCTCATTGATCAGTATGCGGAACCCTACTCGAGGGTGTCCCGCCATCAGACTTTCAAGGTTCAAACCGCTCCCCTCGATGATGCTGAATCCCGCGGCCCATCATATTCCCTCGACTACAAGTCGCCGTATCCCAGTGGCAAGCTCGACGACGAAGCAGAAGACCCGCCTGGCCCCTCTCAGAGCTATCCACCGGTGGTGAAACGAGAAACTCTGGTCGACAACAGAAGATGGTGGCAGCAGGTGAGCGTCGGCTCACTATCCTCGTTTGCGCCCTCTTATCTTCTCAAAGATTCTCCCTGACTCATGGGCATGTCGACTATTCGTGATAACCGTTGTTATCGAAACAACGATAGACCTCGCCATCGAGGGCGATCTTCTCATCCGGCTGAAGGGTGGGGAGAATGGAAGTATGCCCAAAATGCCTGTATACCTCAGCGTATTTGCACTAGCACAGTATGCTTCTTCATTCGCCCCTTCTCCACGTTTTAATACCCAGCGCAGTATATTCCAGCTTGTCCTTGCCGTGGATGCAGTGTACGCCCGAAACACCCTACAATTCATCTGTCTCATGTGAGTTGTTTGGTAACACCGCGATGCCCATCTTGATATCTCATTATAGATTATTCAATCTCCTTTTCCTCATCTATGCAATCATTCAAATTGGAGAAATTCAAAACTCGACGACAACATCAGCAGGCTTTATCCACATACCAGTCAAGGTCCTTACCAGTATCATTCCGGCCGTCATTTCTGCCGCTGAGATAGCTTACATTGCCCTTGGTTGGAAAATCTACAACGAGTTCGGGTGGAAGGTATACAAATTTCTTGGTGCCGATCGTCGTATCAAGAAGATGTATGCCAGCTATCAAATTTTCCTTTGTCTCGTCAAGTTTGATCTTTTCTTTTGGGTCGGTTTCTCTGTGCAATTCCTCTTGCTAGTCCTCTCGGATTCTGACTGGGAGTACTACGTTACCTGGGCTGCTCTACCTTTGTCTGTCATTCTTCTTATCGAGGGTCACTTGGCAGCCCGCCATGAGAACAAGTGGATGATGGCAACGTTCATGTTAGGGTGCATAGGAGCATTGGTGTACTTCATCTACAAGGTATGTTGGCTGCTTTTTGTTTTCTCTACGCATGCTGACCTGCCGGCAGACATACAAATTACTCAAGTATCGCGACTCGGTCTACTCTCAAGTGTGGCATTCTCTTACCACTTTCTGTGAGTGTCGCCTTATTTGCTGTTGTTAACATGGCTCACACTCAATATAACCGAATAGCTGCGATTGCGATCTTCCTTTTGCTTATAACCGTTGTCTTCACGGCGGTTGTGATGCGAAATTTTGGTAGAGGGCTCAAAGAAGCAAGTAAGGACGACTTTGATTATTATGGTTCCGAACTGACCATGTGTTTGCAAGTTGCGCGAAACAAGTCGCATGTCCGCGGAAACGGCTCGAAACAAGTTCAAGGCGGACCCATGAGCATGAACCCCAATCGGATGAGTATTGACTGAAAGCGCACGTCGTCACACAAACGGACTTGTATTATCTCGCGCTGTTTACCACCTTGTTGACTTAGTATAGTGGACACCTCATCCGCGTCACTTCGACCCTTGCATTCTTTCCCGCATATTTACAAGCCTCTCCGTCTCTACGGTCAAGTTCTACTCTTTTGATTTATACCTATACGTATTCTACATGTGCGCGCTTGATATGTGGCTGGCCTGTATATCGGGCGAACATATTTCGGTCCCAAAATTTTTGCTTTGATCAGACCCAAAAGCGTCAACGTGTACATGGGAACTCTTGACCAGTACTGTGATCCACACTGTCAGTCGATTACAGTAGTACGAGGACGTGAAGCGGCCCGTTGAATTGCAGGTCTTCTGTTCACTCAGCACCGGAGACGCACGGCTGGTCTTGTCATGTCCCAACGGTAAGTCGCTCCAACGTGATTGCACTGGACTGAAATCTCTTCCAGCTTTCGTACACCAAATTCGCTGCGTGATCGCTCTGCTTTGCTCAGTGGTCCAACCCCCCCTGCCTCCGGACGCTCGTCTCCATTCGAACTTCCGCTGCACGCATCCTCGGGGCAGCGCTACGCTGACGACCTGGAAGGCCAAAACGACGAACAGCTCGAGGGATTGTCTGCCAAAGTCAAGTTGCTCAAAGACGTACGTGCCCACGCCATGTGATAGGTACCTACGTTTGTGTTCACGTTTTCCCCTGCTGTCCGTCAGATCACAGTCGGCATCGGGAATGAGGTCCGAGAGTCAACCGTGCAGCTCAGTCAGATGGTGCCCTCGAGTTTTGCCTGTCCTCTCAGCTTTCGGTTGACGTTTCCTCTGCTAGAACGACGCATTTTCGGAGACGTCGGGTATCCTTGCAGGGACGTTCCGCCGAATGAATAACATGGCCGAACGGCATGGTTGTCGATGGTTATGGTACATCGTCTTCCTGATTTTCATTTTTTGGTTCTTTATCCTTGTATGGTGGTTTCGACGATGAACACACGAGCTCTAATGCCCCCACGAACGCTCGATCCTCAAATTGGCTTATTCCAAATCATTACTCTCGTAACCAATACTGTCAACACCATAAGCTGAAAAAATAATGCTCGAATCCCACAGATAAATCCTCAGCACACTCCAACAAGATGCAGCGGATTACGCGACGAATCGATGACGCTATGGCACATCGAGAAACTTGGCATGTCCAATCTCCCAGATCATTCGTCTCCGGAAGTAAGGCATATCTCTCTGCGAGAAATTAAATGTCTCTTCTCCTCGGGACAATGCCTCCAAGAATTGGCAGGTAAAGATGCCACAGTCGTAACCATTCTCTTGTTGTGGGGTATCCTGTGAAGGAAATATATGAGCCCACGTCGCTACGCGCACAAGGAGCCTAACATCTGGACCATAGTTCTCCCAACCCGTAAAATCAAACGGTCTTTTCTTCTTGTTCTGGTGTTCTAGGTCAAGGTAGGTGCGAAGACCCTACCAAAGATATTTAATTGCAATATTCTGAACGGAGAACGAGTTATCCGACCTTGAATACTTGATGTCGGTCAAGGTTCATGCTGTCGTACGATTCTATCCGTTTCCGACGAAAATTAATGGCGGCACCGCTCCAGTGGGAATTGTTGTGATTGATAGGAATAAGAAGGGCGTCTTTTGAAAAGATGTCAAGCTATGAGTATGTCAGAAAGCAGGGAAAAGCGTCGGAAAGCGGTTGCACCTTCTTGGTCCATTTTGCAAGCCTGGCGCGCTCATAACCCTCACCCTGCAACTTGGACCAGAAGAAGGTATTGAAATAATGTATGTTCAAGGGTTTTTTCTTTCCACGTGCTCCATTCTCTTTGCAAGCTTCCGATCGTTCGAGAAGCATCGCACCATAGAAGTTGATCAGTTCATCATTTAGCCACTGGCAAGGAAGCAGGCGCGACAGATCCTTTTCCGAAACCTGTTCCCGCGCTATCTTCGAGATTACACCTTTCTTTGCCAGGAGTGCGTCAACCTGTTTGTCGACTTCTGGAGGCAACGACTTGGGAAGAGAAGGGCGGAAGCGTTGTTCTATTTCCTCGTCCTTCTTGCGCGCCTCTTGACGAAGCCACTCGTAGGCCGAGAACGGCTTTGTCGGGGGACTGGTGATCAAGGCAAAACAAAAATCAGTTTTGACCGCTGGCGACGCGTAGTAACAACGACAAACCTAGCAAGGGTCCGCAGAAGCTTCTTTTTAGCATTTTCCAAGAAGGGAACATCTGCGTACTAGAAACTCATAAGCAGGAAAGCTCTTTGGTCAACTGGAAAGTCGTACATCGGAGAAAGAATGGCGGTGGGATGGACTGGGTTTATCTCCCTTCAGGCGCAAGTCTGTTAAGGATGCAGAGGCTTAAACAAAACATAAGTAAAGTATACTGGCCCGGGTTTAAAATACGTACGGGATAGGATATCACGATCGTCCAGGTGCTGCAATCGAGCTTGGTAGTCTATGTAGGCTGGTGCAAATGGATCAGCACTCAAGTATGTCGGGAAGACAAGTGCCTCACATTTGAAATCTTCATAATCTGACTTGAACCCTGGTAAAAGCCACAGTGAGCCAAAGGACAAGAGTCGAAGACGTATGTTGTACCGCTTGCCCGCTTGAGATCGAAGAGCTCCTTCATTACGGCTTCTCTATCCTTCATTCTGTCCTCCCTCACTTTGGCCTTGTGCTATGTTGTCCGGGATTGAAGTAAGCCTGAGTGGCGACACCTTGCAAAGATGACAAAGCACACCTTGTGAGCAAATATGTGTTCTTTGCTTCTCCTCTGGTTTAGGACCACATTTATCTCTTCCGCCCTTCGACACTGCTGTACGGAATTGGCCAGAAGGTCGTCCCCCGTCTGATGGCGAGGCAGGGCAGTTGAACGAGAAACAGACGTAAACCCAGTTGTGGGGATTGAATGTGCTGAACTACCAGAAGCATGGGCGGGATTGAGGAGAGTTTGCATCGAATATTGATCAGACAAGAGCGAGGATGAGAGGCTGGTTTGTTCCGTTGGTTTCTGGTGTTGGTGAGGATGGGATCCGTTCGGCATCGGAAGGCAAGCTGTAGGTGCAGGGGGAGCAAGAGGGGGTGTATGTGCTGTGCGCGGGCGAGAACGAGGTGGAGGCGGGGGGGAGCGTCGCAGCCGTAAGGGATGGTTCGGGAAAGTGGGAGAGGAAGATGGGCGCGATCCCCAGGCCTTTATTGTGTCTGCGGCGAGCTCAACTACGTCGCGTGCTAGCTTGCTCCAGCGAGCGGAGAGGCCGGAATGAGGAGCAGAGTCCGGAGAGAACTGTTCGACGCGTGGATGCTTCGGCTGCCTGGTTGGAAGAAGGGGATCGGATGCCTCCCTTTTGCGAGAGTTGAGCATGGAGAGGGAAACAGTTTATTTGCGTGGTGCCGGCGCCAACGACAGGTATACAAATCAACGACACTCGATCCCCCCGCCGCTCCCGCTTCCAAGTGGCATTCTGAATCTCCCACGGCATGACACCCCCATCACGCTCTGTCAACACTCATCTTCCACGGCCCGCTTGGCTCAGTTGGTTAGAGCGCAGGTCTCATATCGGAGATATGAGTAACTCCAGAGTTACGCAATCCTGAGGTCGCAAGTTCGAACCTTGCAGCGGGCATACCTTTTTGTGCCCCCCACTCGACAAGTCGTGTACATCAATCGTTCTGGTCGAGTAGCACCAAATGACCTGTCCCTTTCCCTTCACCGAAACTTCTGAACGTCATTGCGAACGGTTCCATTGCGCCATTCAGGATATGTGTTTCATTGTAATGGTGCCCGTGTCATCGTTTTGCACGGTCGCACCTGTAGCCGCCGAATCCCTTGGCCCCACCGATTCACCCGTCTTTTCGGTCCTTAAGCCGCACGAAAGAGTGGGGAACTGGCACGGACGACAAAGTCCTTACTAAAGTGATTGGAGAAGAGTACTTATTCTGAGTGAATTGAGCCCAAGTGATATCAAGTACTTCACTGAGTCGATACACGATCCCAAAGGACGCAGACAGAAACGGAGGACCTTCACGCGGAATTCATAGCAGGATCGAACAACTCATATTCCGAGACGTTAAAGAGGTGGCAGGGCCCGCTCGTACTGGACACAGAACGGAATAGATGAATTTAAAAGGGAGTCGCATGGCTGGTACAGAACACGTCTAATCCTGACCACTTGGCTATAACGAGAGAGCCTGAGCTTGAACATCGAGCAGGGCGTTAAGGGACAATGAGGCATGTTGCGTGGGACATCAGGGTACTACGGTACATGGTAGTCGAATTCAAGTTGTACTTGTCATAACATCCATTCGTCCCAGCCTACTAGCAAGCCATTCAGTGGCAACTGCCATCGTAGGAGAGGAAAGCTTGAATCCAGGTACCTGCGCAACACTACCTTCGTATCACTATGGTTTCAAATCCCTCCCTTCGTGACTTGTATAATCCCCCGGCCACCCAATGGACGTTCATCCCGCCTCCAACATCAAGTATCTCAAACCAATCTGCCACCAATGCTTCTCCCCCAACCCATCAGTGGGCCACCCGCCCTGCTACGGGCTCTATATTTGAGCTTTCTCCCTCCTTGAACGTTGGCGAGCCTTCGTTGCTCGACATTTCTCTCTCCCTCCGCTCATTGATGACTTCGGCATTGCTCCAGTACAGCAGCACTGCCATGGCGATGCCTTTGGAAGTTGGAAAGTTGCTTCTCCAGATTCAGTGGGTTCCGAAGGATGCCTTCACCCAAGAACCCGAAGAGGTAGCTGGAGACGAGGCGGAGACGGTCAGTCAATGACTGTCCCAACGTCTGACTGGCTGACGTGTCCCGTAGCTCAGTGAGGCTGTCGACGAAGAGGAGTCATATTTTACCGAACCCGGGACCCTTCCGGCTCGCCATCCGGCCCCAAAGCTTGTAGACGACAGAGGGTATATGATGAGGACGTCCGTTATGGAAGACGGTACGCGCCCAGAATACATTATACCAGTTGGCAGCGCCAGCACTTCGTTGGGTATGATCCAACGGCTCATTGGCTTTCATGGTGAGGGATGGCTGTCGTTATGGAAAGGTAATGATTGGGCGACATCATGGAAATGATTCTGAGTCCATTTCTTTAGGTTTGTTCACGTCATGTGTGCATGACGTTGCTTTTGCGGGCGTACAACCGGTTGTCGACAGCGTTTTACATTCACTATTTCTATCGTCTCAAGGTGGATTCTACAAGCCATCACCACTATTACCGGTAGCTTCGCACGTCCTCACCGGCGTTCTGTTGTCTCCCCTTGATCTTATCCGCACACGCCTCATAGCTCAGTCATCAATGCCACGCTACAGGACATATAAAGGGCCTATCCACGCCCTCTCCGACATTCTAGCCAGTGAGGGCGGCCTGAAGGGTATTTACTTGCACCCTCACCTCCTCATACCGACCGTGCTTGAAACCGGGCTCCGGTCTTTTATGCACGTTACGTTACCTGCCGTTATCGCTCCGCGATTGTGGCTTGGTCCATACGTCGCGGCAGATACGCACCCTGTTGCATGGGCCTTTGCAGAGGTTCTGGCGGGATGTGCCAGCCTGTTGGTGACCTTACCAATCGAGACGGTCCGACGAAGGCTGCAAGTTCAGACGCGTGGGACAGCGAAGCCACTGCGAGCATGCGTGGAGACGAGGCCGGTGCCATACAACGGTATTGTGGATGCTTTGTGGCACGTCCTGACGGAGGAGAGATCGGATTTGCCCATAAAGCGCCCGCGGAAGACCGAGAAGGAGAAGCGCGGCGGAGAAGGAGAGGTGGATGGCACAAGTGAGGGCGAGCAGAGCTGGCTGAGGTGGACCGGTGTCGGACAGCTGTACCGTGGACTGGGCATGCGCCTTGCGGCGAGCGTCATTGTCTTCCTGCTTGCGGTTGTCGGTGGCGGGGAGGATGTTGAAGGTGGGTGGGCGGAGCTATGAGAACGAGATGGAGAAGACGGCAGCTCCGTGAGGAAGTGCGCCGAGAACGGAGGTGCAATGTACTTGGAGTACTTGCTATTGCGCCACCGCCGGTACTGGTGCAGCATGCTGGTGTGATTCCGGGGGCGCATCATATCGTAAGCGGTTATTAGGGACAGTCTCCGCCCTGTTTAGTCAAGCACGTTCACTAGTCTGCATTCTTCCTTGTTCGTTTCCTTCCACTCCCTTCGTTGTCGTCCACCATGACGACCAACACCCCTCCTGAAGACCTTGTCCAACACCGGACCCAGCAGCAGCACGTCGTGCCCGACCAACTCGCCCACGCACTCGCCACAGACGCCACTAAAGGAGCTCCTGTCCACTCGTTCAGTCCAGATCCATCTCCCCAGGCAAAGGCTGCAGCCTCCAGAGAGGGGCTTAACAAAACCGTCCCGCACCACACCACAGACTCCGAACCAATGAACGCGAGAGGTTCGTTGTCTCATGTGTTCTTCTGAGAAATTGACACATATTTCCCTCAGGAGTCCCCGCCAGAGACGCTCAAGTCCCACCGACTATTAATATCCAGGATGCCGAAAACGTTATGGAGGAAGAACCCAAGCACTCTACCTCGCTTCCGACTACGCCAGGTGGCTACCCCTCTACCCCTGCCCCTGCTATTCCCGACTGGTATAAAGTCGGATGGCGTGCCGCAGCCAATATAGATGTTCCTCGCCCTCCAGAGGTAGAAGAGAAGGACAAGTCGATCCTTGGACTCTTCTTGGCTGAACAATTCTACGGCGATTGGTATCACAATGCTGCCCTCATTTTCCTTGTATGTTGTGTGCTGTCTCTTACTTGCTTCACCTAACGCGCAACTTTACTAAGGCCGTGTTCGTGTCTCATTTTTTGACACGCTTTAACTTCGGATGGGGGTGGTTGTTCATCCTTTTGGCGGTCTGTAACACGTACTATGTCAACTCCATTGCGCGTGTACGCCGCCGTGCTCGCGATGATATCCAACGCGAGCTCGTTAAAACCCGATTGGCCTCCGAGCATGAGACCGCCGAATGGCTGAATCATTTCCTGGACCGTTTCTGGCTCATCTACGAACCCGTGCTTTCTGCAACAATGGTGGCCTCCGTTGATCAAGTACTTAGTACAAACACACCGGCGTTTCTGGATTCCCTACGTCTCACGAATTTCACTCTCGGTAACAAAGCCCCACGAATTCAGAGGGTCAGGACCTTCCCACACACAGAGGAAGATATTGTCATGATGGACTGGGGCATCTCGTTCACTCCCAACGATGTATCCGATCTGACTCCTCGCCAAGCAGCACAAAAAGTTAACCCCAAAATAGTGCTGTCCGTGAGGATTGGGAGAGGTCTAGCAACTGCAGCTATCCCTATCTTGATCGAAGATATCAGTTTCAGTGGCCTCATGAGGGTCAAGATGAAGCTTGTATCCAATTTCCCTCATATTCAAATTGTGGATCTCAGCTTCTTGGAACGGCCTGTATTCGATTACGTGCTCAAGCCAGTCGGTGGTGAAACCTTTGGTTTTGATGTTGCTCATGTCGGTACATCTTGCATCTCTTATTCATATACTCATCGCCATGTCAGATTCCTGGGCTTTCTGAATTCATTCGTGAAATGGTCCACGGAAGCATTGGACCCATGATGTATGACCCGAATGTTTTCACACTCAATCTGGAACAACTCTTGTCCGGTACTCCCCTAGATGCGGCAATCGGGGTGGTTCAAGTAACCGTACATGCCGCTCGAGGACTCAAGTATAGTAGGATTGGTGGAGGGTCACCAGATCCTTTCGTTAGCATCAGCATCAACAACCGCCAGGAGCTCGCCAGGACTAAATACAGACACTCCACGTTAGTGTTCACTTCGTGTCTCTCTGATTGCCCCGCTTATTATCACACAGGCACAATCCGACATGGGTGGAGACGAAGTTTGTTCTTGTCAGTTCTTTGCAAGAACAGCTCATGCTCGGCGTGCTTGATTACAATGAGCGCAAGAAAGGCACATCCCTTGGTGCCGCTATCTTTGAATTGAACAAACTCAACGAAGATGCTGCTTTCGAGGGTGTTGAGTTACCGATCCTCAAGGATGGAAGGGACCGTGGCCAGATTCGGTTTGACGTTTCCTATTATCCTGTACTCAAGTCCCAAATCGTCGACGGCCAGGAGCGATTACCGGTGACGAGTTCGTATAGAATCCCTGACCTAAATCATCAAACTTAATTTCCCTTCAGATGTTGGAATTGTTCGTTTGACTCTTCACCAGGCCAAGGAGCTCGACGCATCCAAGTCGCTCTCTGGAGAATTGAATCCTGTCCTGAAAATTTATCTTGACTCTGATGCTTCCTATATTCACAAGTCGCAAACCATTAAACACACAAACAACCCGGTTTGGGAATCTAGTACTGAATTCCTGTGCTCAGATAAGCATTCTTCCGTGATTACCGTCAAAGTTATGGATGAACGAGACTTCATGAAGGACCCTGTAGTCGGATATATGAGCGTTCGTCTCGAGGACTTACTTACAGCAGAAACGTCGGAAGGACGTGATTGGTGGCCCTTGACCAAGGCTGGAAAGATCAGGATCAGCGCACAATGGAAGCCGTTGCATATGGCAGGTGCACTCAGCGGAGCTTCACAATATGTTCCTCCAATCGGTGTTGTGAGGCTTTGGCTCCAGAAGGCAACAGATGTCAAGTAAGTCGTTGCATGATGACGAAAAGTGGCCCTGACTGTTACTCCAAGAAATGTGGAGGCTACCCTAGGTGGAAAGGTCGGCCCATTGACAGATCTCCTAGGATTGGAATGTTAACATTTTGTTTTAGAGTGATCCCTATGTCCGAGTTTTGGTCAACAATGTCGTTCAGGGTCGAACAGAAGTTATCAACAACAGTATGTGCTAGAGCCTTGTCGACATTCTGAGCGTTTATTCGGTTGTGCTCACAGATTTGAACCCTGTGTGGGACCAAATCATCTACATACCTGGTATGTTGCCGCATCGCAGCTTTTGTCGTTATGTTGACCAGACCATATAGTGCATTCCCTGAAAGAGGTTGGTAAATCCTTACTTTCTGTAATTCTATCTGATTATTTTGTAGGCAGTGTTTATGGAAGTGATGGACTATCAGCATCTGACAAAGGTACGGACGGCTCTCCTCTCATACACATGATAGTAAATATCCTTCAGGATCGATCCCTTGGTTCTGTCGAGCTTCACGCCAGTGAACTCATTCGGGAGTCCTCGGCTGATCCTGATTTCCGCCATGAATCTACTGGCAAGAAAGAAGTGGTTCAACCTATTCGCCTCAATGGGGGTAACACCTACAAGGGCCACCTCCATTTTGTTGCTGAATTTATTCCTGCGCTGGCTCTTAAGCACGTCGGTTTCGATGTTGGAGAGAACGAGATACAAAAGGCCAGAAAGGCGATGAATGGCGTAGCGGGCGGTGATGTTGCTGCGGATGCTACTCATACTTCCTCTTCCTCCTTGGTTGCGGCACAGACCGTCACGGTAGATCGCCCGATGACGGAGCAAGGCATGCATGTACCAAAGCCGCCACATCATGCCAACACTGTCGAGGCACCCCAGACAGAGTTCAAACCCCGAGATGATGGTGAAGGTGCAGAAAAGGAGGAAGAGAAGCAAACTTCCGGGTTGGAACTCAGCAAGGAGCAACTCCTGCAACACCGTACGTTGCACGTACTTCTGATCTTCGCAAAGGCTGACCATTAGTATAGAGTCCGGTGTCATTATCTTCAATGTTGTATCGGGAAAACTTCAGAAAAAAGCTCGATTGGAAGTCCTCCTAGACGATGGATATTGGCCCGCTTTCAGTACACTTAAGGCTCGCAGCACGAACGCGCAGTGGCAACATGTGGGGGAAGGCTTTATCAAAGAGCTTGATTTTGGTCGTGTCTGGCTGCGTCTGAACGAAAACGCGGAAGGGGACAAGGATGACATCATCGCTGAGTGGAAAGGAGACGCCAAGGCGTTCCTCGAGGCGACACTGGTACGTTGTACCATCGCATATATTCTCGTTTTAACCCGGCTCGCGCACAGAACCGTCGTGAATCATTTATCTTGACAGATGTAGATGACGAAAGCAAAATTTCCACAGTCGAGATTGAAGCGCGCTATGTCCCTGTCCCAGTGAAGCTGGAACCAAGGGAGAGCATCAACAGTGTGTTGCTTCGTAATATGTTAACACCTTTCTTATGTTATATACAGACCAAGGCATCCTACGCGTTGACTTGATGGAAGGCAGAGACCTCATCGCAGCTGATAGGGGAGGTATGAGGTCTCCAATATGTCATTGCTTACATTTATTGATGATATTTTGTACCAGGAAAATCCGACCCTTTTTCAGTGTTCACCCTCAACGGGCACAAGGTATTCAGGTCGCAAACGAAGAAGAAGACTCTGCATCCCGATTGGGCAGAGAACTTCACCATCAATGTAGTGAGTTCGCGAATCCCCTTCGCCCGGTGCTATTCAAACCCGTCATTCTATCAGCCCTCTCGGGTTGCCGCGGACTTCTCAGTGGAAGTATTCGACTGGAATCAACTTGAACAATCAAAGAGCCTCGGAAGTGGCAAGATCACTCTGGACGATTTGGAGCCTTTCGAGTCTACGGAACGTATTATCAGTCTATCAACGGAGAAACACGGCGAAAAAGGACAAGTGTGCATTCGAATGACATTCGCGCCTGAGATCATTGCCAAAGCTCGCAAAACTACATCCACATTCTCCGCGGCTGGTCGCGCGATGACCCAATTGAGCGCGTTGCCGATGGGGGCAGGGAAAGGTGTTATCCATGGCGTTGGGGGCATTTTCAAAAAGGACTTCCTTCATCATGACTTCCTTCATCATAACAACCATCACGACACACCTTCCGATTCAGGCCCTGCGCCACCTGCAGAGTCCCTCCCCGAGCGCCCTTCACAGGCTACAGAAGAGACTTCAGCACATGGCTCTGCCGTTTTTCCGTCAACAGAGTCGGGTCCTTGTGGCACAGGAGGACCTCCTTCAGAGCCCGGATCGTTGCGTGTGGTGGTGTTCGGTGCAAAGGATCTTCCTGGGGGTGATATGAAACCGTACGCTACGTTACGTCTGGGCGATAGAGAATTCAAGACCAAGCATGGTTCTAAGACCTCATCGCCAGAGTGGTGAGCGACCAGTTCTCAGTCAGCACCTCGATTGCTCAAATGACGACAGGCAAGAATCATTCGTCTTCGCTGCCAGTGCGAGTACGCCAAGAATGCACGTGTGGGTCTACGACCACAAGACGCTTGGCAAGGATAAGTTGATCGCAGAGGGGGAGGTTGATGTTCGTGCTGCTTCCCAACTTTGTTGAAATTCTAACTGACCGATGTGATTACTTCAGATTTGGAACCATATCCTTCCCGGTCACACGGTCGTGGCCGACGTCTCGCTTGCCTTGCGCGAAGCGGGACAACTCCGCTTACGGCTCGAGTTCGACGGTGACGCAAACCCAAATCACCACGACCCTTCCATCCACGAGCGCCATTTAGCGTCTTCCAGGTTTAGTATCAGAGGTCGCCGACCTGATGACAGCTGAATTTGAATCTCTTGAGTTTCGCCGTCTTGATGTTCGTCTTGCTATTGATGCTTCGTGCATATGAACGGTTGTCCATGATACTCATGATTTCTTGCCTTTTCCGATATTTCGCTCCTGGTCGCAATGCTGTTTGTCTCGCACAACATTTCATCTGTTCATATTCATATTGATATCATATTCAGTGCCGTCAATTTCGAGAGAAGCATATGATGGTTAAATGTTCCTTTCCAGCTCGTCGTTGCAATACAATCTGCAACCTATCAGTAAGGTCATGTATTGGAATGCGTCACGCACGCGACTATTCATACTGAATCCCTGCCACATTTTTTCACGGATCTCTGAAATATTGTTTTGCGCGAGTGCTACGAGATAGAATCTGCCGCGGTCGGACAACAATTCCTGCCTCCAGTTATCAGCGGTTTGTTGTGTAGAAGTTGAGAATAACGTGCCCCGACGTCATCCAGAAAACGATCTGTTACCTCCGTGCCACCTAATCCTCCTGCCCACGAGCCAGCGATGTCAGCACTACTCTGTGCGTGCAAAGACTCTTCGTGGACTGTGGGAACGTATGGAGGATTAAACAACACAACGTCGACGCAATGTCGCAGCCGCGTCAGCAACGGTTTGGAGAGATCACAAGTAATCGGGTCGAGGGGGACCTAAACCGCCTTGAGCTTGAGTGAAGCTTCCTGAAAATCGATGACGTGCAGGAACCACCTTGTTCCGTTTTCCAGTGGCAAAGGTGCAGATGGAAGCGCGTTGGTTGATGTCGGTGCAGAGGTAAACTGATGCGACTATTAGCAAAAGGCATCGCAGGCAATCGAGGATCACTGACGGGCGTTCGTCGACCCTAGGATCGAGCCGAGGAAGGCAGACACGCAGCCGGATCCAGAGCTAACCTAGTTCCTTGGAGAAGGAGGCTGATGATTTAGATGAGTTCGCACCCTATTTCAAGGCATATCAATGGTTTTTGAGCCTTGAGTTGTTCAAGATCGTTTTCAAGACCATCCAGGAGCAGAAAGCTGTCCTCTGAAGCAACTTGAGCTGTTGACTGCCGCTGAGTGAGGCGTAGACAAAGCACACCTGCTGGGTCATATACGTGTACCTTGTCTTCGTTGGAGAGATGTGACAGATCTGGCGTCGGGATCATCGCGGTCAAGATCTATGCAGTATTGTCGATCACGTGGCGCGACGCGTCGCAAACGCGTGGATGGGGGCTGCCACTTTTCATCTTCGCCATGGCTGGCCGTGCAAAGCCATCTGCTCCTCCTACCCGCGCTTCTACGCGAACAAAGACCCCACCTGGCCTGTCCTCAACTCCATCACCCGTGATCAGAGCAGTCAAGGCAAAGGCGGCCGCTAGGAGGCCTCCGACGAACAGATCCAGTTCACCCGATGTAAAGCATACCGCATCCAAGAGAGCCGGAAAATCTCCGTTCACAAGTCAGGCCATGGTGGAACAAGAACCGATCATGGTACGTGCCGAGAATTCTACGTTTACCGGCAACACATTCACCTTGGAAAAGGCGTATCTTCGTATACGGCCTCGCCTGGGTGACGATGAGCCCACCACCATGCCCTACTTGGATCCGCTATCGGACACAGCGGTGAGGATGACGGATCCATCCAGCGACGGGCGCGGAGCCTCTGGGCTGTTTTATCGAGCATCCGCGGCGCCCCCTTCCTCGATTTACAAGTTCTCTCACGTGTTCCTTCCAGCTACTCAGCAAGCCGACTTTTTCGCGAAGACGACCCTTCCCCTTGTTCAGGACCTGCTGGATGGGCAGAATGGCCTTCTCTTTGCATATGGTGTCACAAACTCTGGTAAAACCTACACGATCCAAGGCGGCAACCAACCCGGTTCCGGTGGAATTCTTCCAAGGACACTTGACGTCATATTCAACAGTATCGAGGGTCTGCATAGTGACAGACGCGTGAGTGCCTGCGAGTTACTGAGAGGGAGGCACTAACGAAGGAGCCGCAGTATCGGCCTGTCCGACTTCATGGGGTAGAGGAGGCCGATCCATCGGATTACACACCTTTACGCATGGACATCGATGTCCCAGCTGAACCAGCCCTAGCTGAAGTTTTGGCTGAGCACATGGCAGCCTCGGATGATTCTGACCCTCGTACTGATTCGACGACAATCAAACTGGATCGCAATTATGAGTATTCTGTCTGGATTTCTTACGCGGAAGTGTACAACGAAAAAGTCTATGACCTCCTCGCCTCAGTCAACAATGATAAGGTTAATGGGGTGGCAGGATTTCCACGGAGCATACCAAGCACAAATGGGGTTCTCGTGACTAGAAAAGCGCTCGCAGTAAAACCATCTCCTGCCTATGACGCGATAGACGACAGTGGAACGGGGACTGCAGGAAGGTATATTTCCGGCCTCAAACAGCTTTGCGTTTCCAGCGCTTCACAAGCGAAAGCTCTTGTCAGGCTTGGGCAACTGCATAGGCGGGTGTTTGGGACGCTTGCCAATAGTCAAAGTAGTCGAAGCCACAGCATGATCACCATAAAAATCCTCAGAAATCACCGTGGGGACCGTGACGTAGGCTTTGCTTCCCATAACAAGGTTAGCATTTACTCAACATGTGCTAGGATCCAAGTGCGGTACAGGTGTCACGACTCACTCTGGTTGACCTGGCCGGGTCAGAGCGGACAAAGCATACTCAAACGACCGGTGACCGGCTTAAGGAGGCGGGCAACATCAACAAATCCCTCATGATTCTGGGTCAATGCATGGAGGTAACCAGATACTGCCTCAAACAGACCGTCGTTTGACCATGTTTGAAGGTTATGAGATCCAACCAAAGGCAGTTGGCGCAAAGTCTCGCCAACCCGGGCCAAAGCGATACCAGGGACGTAAAAAGAGCATCAGCTGTGGTACCCTTCCGACATAGCAAGTTGACCGAGATCCTCATGGATTACTTTGCTGGTGATGGCAGAGTGGTAAGTCTCTCATTTTCGACTTGGCGAATCTGGTCGCTGATGTGTGCTGTTCCGCTTAGGTTATGATCGTGAACGTCAATCCTTATGACACAGGGTTCGACGAAAATTCGCATGTCATGAAATTTTCTGCGCTAGCAAGAGAGGTATCAACAGTAGTGAATAATGCCCCCATGCCCCGCGTCCACACCAGCCCTTCAAAATCTAGTGCGACAACTAAACTAGGCATCTCCGGACTCCCGCGCGCCATTACACGTAAGGTGACACTATCAAGCTTTTGGCCAGGGAAGAAGCTTAGTGAGGCGCATTTAGAGGTGCTTGAAGGTAAGTATAAGTGTCGGAGCTTTCTGGCGGCTGCATAATCCCCACTTCAGAGGACGAAGAGGCGAACAATGATCAGGAAAACGGTGACGATGAGCCAATCAATCCATTGGTGGATGCATTGTTCGATGAAATCGAGGACCTACGTCTGAGGGTGAGAACGAGGTCGATATTAGTCAGGGATAACTGTAACGAACCTCTTTCAGCTTTATGAAGCAGAGATGCGGTGTGCCATGGTGGAAGCAGAAACTCGAGAGGAAGTTATGAAAGAGATGGAAGAGAGGATGCGTGCTGTCGAGAGAACGTACGCGCTAAGGCTCATGAGTGAGGTGTGCAAACTGAGGCTTGTTGAATATATTTTGCTTACTGAATTATACAGGTTGAGCGGAATGAACGAAAAATGGATGCAAAGATAGACATGCTACACCAAGCTGGCTTACTCGGAACTGCAAAGCAGAGGAAGGAATCACATTCGGAGAGTGAGATTGAAAATATTGTTGCAGACGTACGTCGTTGATCTCTTGTGGTGGGGCCTACCCATTAAAGTAACCAGTCTGGATCTGAGGATTTTGCACAGAAATATGAAACAGATCCCGACTCCGAGATGCCCTCTTCCCCACTTGAAGGAAAGGGGAACCTCAGTGTAAGCGCACAAACCATGGAACATAGTATCGCACAGCCAGAGACGGATGGTGTCGTCTCTCAGAATACAGATGAAGAGGCTGACGAAGATGATGGTTCAGACGATTACATTCCTCCGACATCTGGAAAGAATGCCAGGAGTGACCCGATAGCTTCTCGAAGCAAGGCATCGAAGGCAATTACAGGCAAAAGGTCGACGAGGTCAGTATCCAAGCTTGAGCGGGGAATAAAGGGCCTTTCGATAGAGGATACGTTGGCTGAAGCGGACGATTCTGCTGTCATTCTGCCAAACCGAAAGCTCCGCGAGGGAGCTGGCAGTCCGGGTACTACTGGGGGTGTCCTTGGTGGAGGAGAGGCGGAGCCTGTGAAGAAGAAAAAGAGGTGCGTAGATCGAAGGTGGGATGCGCAGACTTTTCAATCGAAACGCAGGCAATTGGGCAAGAAGAATGTAGTGACAGAGGACGAGGTGGAGGAGGCGGTTGGTGCGATGGAGCACAGGCCATTGAGGAAATCTGTCCGACGGATGGCACGGGGGAGTTGATGGTCATGTGACGAGACGCGTCGTGTAAATGTCACGTGCACATTGTATTATTGAAATGATCGGACCAACCAGCACTTGGATTGAAAGATGACCGTCCCTTCGCGCCGGAACTCGTTTGCCGCGGCGAACAAGAGCCAGGCTCATCCTGGCCGCAGACGGAGAGCTCATTCCGTTGCTCCCGGAGATGCCCTCAGCCCAGCCGCCAAGGCCCGCCGTTCCCTGGTGCGTTTACCTCCCTGTGCAGCCGCCACAACTTGACCCCCCGCAGGCTCCGAGGAAGAGCATCCTCAAGGCAGCGGTGAATACTACTGATGACGGCGATGATGCCACCCAATCCATGGACATCACCCGCGACTACCGTGAAGACAACCTCACTCGCAAATCCCTCGGTAGGCGCGTCAGCTTCGCCAACCATGCTCACGTACGCCTCTTCGAAGTATCCGATCACAACACGAACAGCACGACATCACCTCAGTCGTCGCCCGCCGAGCCGGATCCCGACACCCCTCGGACAGCAAATGACGAGAATGCATATCCAGCGGCACAGAGACCTCGTCGTCGCAGTTCTGCTCGCCACTCCATGGCCGTCAGCGACGGCGGGGGAGAGGAGTCGATGGACATGGATTCCGACGATACGGGTTTCTCCCCGTCCGCATTCTTCCGTGCTGGACCAGAAGGCTCTATAGATAACGAATTCGACGACTTGGAGGCTTCGTCTGAAGGCGATGACATGGACGTGACCGAGGTTGTATCCCGGAATTTTGTTAGGCAAAGATCACTGTCTCTTGGAGTTCCCCGGCAACCGCTTGCGAACCTTGCCATACCCCAGTCATCTACAGACTCGCAGGACGTGCCCAACGAGACGTCCTATATTGAAGAGGAGTCGGGGCAGTCACAGTCTTTCACCTCGGAAGGTGATATGTCGCAGCCGATGGAATTTACGGTTCCCCTCGTCCGTCCGCCCCAGCCGCCGAGCAAGGAATGGTTGGCCTTGCGTTCTGCTACGCACTCTGGAAACACGCCGTATGTCCCGTTGTCAGATGATGACGGAGGGGGTGATGGTGGAGACGTGCAAGAAATGGAACTGACTGACGCAGTCTCGAGGCTCCAGGCTGCCCGAACATCTCTAGGCCTGGACAGCGCTGGTGGCGATGAGAGGGGAGACGGCAGCTTCACGAGTACCGAAGACAGCTTCGTGGACGAGGCCGCTGTTAATGGCGAAGATGGAAATCGGACCCTCAACGTTACTCAACTCATGAAGCGTGTCAGTCTCGGGCCTAGTGCAGATTCGACTACGACTTCACTTCTCAGCAGCCAAGAACAGACAGGGGAGGAAGCTGTTAACCAAGCTGTGCACGAGGTATCTCCGCCTGTTGATTCACAAGACATTTATCCTTCACTCTCTCAATCACCCCCTACCTCTGCCACCCCTACTGCCTCTCAAGCCTTGTACCCGGAAATACCTGCTGACAACGGCCCCATTGCTTCCGTGGAAACTACCGCGGAGTCAACATCAACGTCAAATAGGCCTCCCGCCTTCAGTGCATCGCAACCCCATGCACCGGAGGTACAACCTGCACCATCAGGAATTTTTCCGCTGTCCACTCCCTTGAACTTTACTTTCACACCGAAACTCTCCACCCCCGCCTCCCCTGTTCGTTCTCGTTCGTCGTCCCCGAACAAAGCACCTGTATCACCAAAAAAGTTCACTGCAGCGTTTGCGCCCCCTGTTACCCGACTTTCCCCCCTCAAACGATTAAGCAATGCCTTGCACGCTGATGAAGGTGTGCAGCCTAGTCCAACAAAGCGCCCTGCTGGTATAGAGAGACTTTCGATTACTCCGGGGCGTGGCACTGGTGCTGTCCGAGTTCTATTGTCGCCATATGGGACATCACCATTCCAGGCAGCACCTTTTCGTACAGAAGAGGGTGCTGGGCCTAGCATGGGCCCTTCTGTTAGCTTTCGGCGTCCGTCAGGGTATTTCGCGCAGCGGAAAAGTTTGGGCAATACAATACCTGATCCGACGCTGGCTTCAAGCATCAGGATCTCCCTTCCTGGCCGAATTTCCCCCACGAAAAATGCTAGACGAGGGAACGTGGGACCTGCTAGGGGTTCTGCAGAGAATGAGAACAAGGAAGACGCTGCCAATCGTAGGTCGGCCTCACCGAAAAGAGTCACCATCTCCGAAGGACAGGAACAGTTCGCTGAGCCTGCGCCTTCTCTTGGCGACGCGTCTCCTCGCCCCAGAACCTTAGGCCCTACACCAGCCGACGAGGATATCCAACCTGATCAAAATGACAACATACAAGACAGCAATGAAGTAGAAGAGGGTGCAGACAACGTGCAAGGGTCGCATATATCCATCGAACAGTTCTTCGAGATGACAAGCATTCGATTTATGGACGACATTGCTGTACCCCGACGTTCGATTGTTCACCCCTCCGTTCTGCGTCCTTCACGAAGAGCATCTACCGAAGCACAGATACCTCTCGCGGAATACGTGGTCGCAATGGCTATCAACGTCCCTCAACTAGAGTTGTATAGCCATGTTGGTAAAGACTTGCAAGCTTGGGTTGAACGGATAAAGGAAATACACAGGGAGGCAGAAGAGGAGACCCAGAAGGCGACGCCCCCACTATTTCAGGAGTTTGTCACCACCGACGAGAGCGGGCAGGCCGAGTTATTGCACCAACTTAAATTAATCAAGGTGCATAACCATGCACAGGCGAAATCAGAGTGGTATGACTGGAAAGCACAATGGGTCGAACAGCTGTACCAAAAGGCAGATGAAGGTTTCATGAACTTGGAAGCGGTAAATGGTTCGTGCCTTGCTGCCAAAGAGAATCTTAATTTTTGTAGGATGCCAAAGTTCTCGAAGAAATCATACGGCAGGCACAAGATGTAGTTCCTGGTCTTCGGCAGGAATATGACGATCTCGTGGCAGAGCTTGAGAAAGAGAAAGCTGAAGTGGCAGAGCTCGAAGAATGTGATCAGACCTACTTGAACGAGCTGAAAACTACCATTGCTGAGCAGAGGTACGTGTTCATGTGTTGCGGATTGCTACAGCGTTTTTTTTTACAAAGACCAGTGTGGAGCTGGACACGTACCATGCCGATGTCGAGGAAGCTAAGGCGAAGCTCGACCGTCTCCAGGAGAAGCTTAATGAAGTTGAGTCACAAAAAAAAGAGGTTATGTCGATAGTAGAAGACGCCGAACGACGCATCCACATGCAGAAGACCAGTACGCGTGCGGAAATACTTCAGCTGAAAGGTAAGTTTTAGAATCTAAGGCCGTCAACAGAGTATTCACTCCTTGAACAGACGAGCTGGAGGCCCTGCAAGGCTTGCATATGTGGAAGGCAACCAAGGTGGTCCCAGAACGGTTTGAATTTACTTATGGATCGAGCTACTTTGTATCCATTCCTTGCATAAAGTTCCGTCCAGTCGTGGCCGGCATACAGATAAGGCGAGTGGAGAACGCCAAGGGAAAACACAAAGAAGCCTCCCCTCTCTTAAGCGCATTGATGTTGCAAAGAGCACATCAGCTCGTCACTCAACAGGGTGACCAAACCATTCGTCGGGTATGCCCGTCACTAAACATCGGTGTTCACGCTGCTGATCGCTGGCAGGTTGTTCAACGTCTTGGCGATTACTGGTCGTCATGCTCACAGCTCCAGGCTCAGTTGAAGCTCGTTTCTATCAAGTTCCCCCTATCTATTGAAGAGACGCCAACTGGTTTCTCTGCCACCGCGATGATCATGTTTCCACGTGTAAAAGCCAAAGCACTGATATCGTTTATATTCGACACCCCGGTGTTTTCGTCCTGGCCCGTATTGATTCACTCGACGCGTTGCGACGTGAAGGTAGCATACGGTCCCGTGAAGTAAGCACGGTTACGAACGCGTTGCATTCACACGCTGATACCCTCATAGTCGTGACATTATTCAGAACGCTGTCAGTGCACGCTTACGGCAGGCTACCCCGGTTAATAACCATGCATGTTTGCTGGACACTTGCATGGAGGCTGTAGAATGTACTGCATAGGGTCAAGAAAGATATACACTAATAATCATGAAGATTCGTTTGATCCTGCATAATGTGTCGTGCACAATGAGATCTACAAAAGTGACATTACTAGGAAGTGGACATGACTAAACATGAAATTGGACGTAGGTATCCACTAGATCCAAGACGTCAATCGGTCGTGAATGCGACCTACCGACGACGTCAGTACAACTTAATTCGCTGATTTTACCGAAGGACCCACGTGAATCAGGCAACAAGCAGACCCCGCAATCGCTCCTGGTTGTGATCCAGCACAGCCATGAGGACGTTTAGCACCTCACGAGCAGATTGTAAATCACTCCTCTCATCCTCAGCCTGGGTTTTCGCTGACGACCATAAGCAAACAGCTTCCTTGGCGGCGCACGACGCCTCCCAGCTTTTATGCACATTGGCAAGCACGGAAACCCACGATGAACGTGCTGCCTGTTGACCCCGTTCGAAACCGGCCTGCGCGGCTTGGTCACGGTGGGCTTCCACCTGCCTCAGCTCGTTCTGAAGCGACACCGTAAACGCCGCCCGCTCCTCATCCACCCGCTCCCTCGTTTCCACGCTGGTCCGCAGTTGCTGCTCGAGAACGGAAATTTGCCTCGCAAGCTCTTCCGTTTCTCTGACCCGACACTGCTTGGCGACATAAAGCTGCTCCTCGAGTTCCTGCAAACGCGACAGCCTTTCCTTTGCAATTGTCTCTGACTGAGCAATCTGCAGACGAAGGAGGGTAATGGTGCTGGAATCTGCAGGCGGCGGCAGTTCGACCGAAGTTTCAAATACTGGAGCGAGATAATGAACCGCGGGAGAAGGGGTTACGTCGGGAAGGAGGACCTGCGAGATCGAACCATAGCCGGAAGGAGAGGGTAATGCAGACAAGTTAGGGGTCTCTGGGACGTCCAGATTTACGGTGCTCGGGTTTGGAGAGGGTCCGCACGGAGTAAATGGTGCAACAATATCCGCCAGCCTGCTCTCCAGGTCTTCCCGCGCGAGTGTTTGGGAGCTGTCAACCGCGATCTGTTCCCAAGACATGATCGAGCCGCGGTTTTGGTCATTGCGGCGGCCTCTAGGCCGCAACGCTGGTGAGCTCTCCGTGGGGGGTAACGGTGACAAATACGAAAGGTTGGCGCGAGTTGGGAGGCCGGACGGACGGGAGGGTGTCTGAAGCTCAGAGTCTGACTGATGTTTTGTTGTACAAATCCTTGGGATTGCAGGGGTCGGTGCTGCAAGAGATGCTACTGGGGCAAGGAGTAGTTCAACGTCGTCAATTTCACCACTGTCCTCGCTGTCGGCTTCATCGCTCTGCGAAAGTCTCGCTGGAGAGTCTTTTCCACTGTCACCGAGATTGATGACGGGAACCGGCCGAGTGTGATGGGCGAGCGGAGACTCTGGGGGTTGACGCGCTGTGCCTCTCATTGGGCTCGCGTTTTGACTGGATGCCTTCGAACGACCGAAGCCAAATGCATTCCTGAGCGAGGGTGGGTTCAATGGTGAGGGATGGGACGAGCTGCACGAAGAAGCTGAGGAAGGTGGTCGCGTAGCTGCACGCGATGGAGATGCGGTTTCAGCCGTTTTGACGGACTTTGCTGGACGCACAAACCCGGCACGAGCTGGAGAAGCGGACTTGGCAGGAGACGATTGAGCAACCTTGGGCTTGGTGGGAGTCGCAGGCACAGTAGGGCTGGGGAGGTTGACTTTGACTGCCAACGCCCTGTGTGGCAACGGACTAATAGGCCGCTCGACCTTGTCCGGAGGGGAACGCAGGGTGCCTTTGGCCTTGTCTCTCCGCTCAGCATCATCGTCCTCCGACGTGCTGAACCGCCTGCGGGTGCCGGCACGGACGGGGGAAGGTGGTTTCTTGGGGGGCTCCACGATCGCAGACTTGGGACGGTATTTAGGCAGAGCAGACGAGATGGTGGAGGAAGCTGTCTTTGAGCGCAGAGTGGAGCGTCTAGATGGGCTGGCCGGGTTGCGATCAGGGGACTTGACGCCAAGCTCGTCCGAGGAAGGGCCGTGCTTGAGGAGGGCGGACTGCCTCCTGCGTGTTATGGTCTTGTAGGAGGGGCTGTCCTCCTTCCCTGGAGTGGGGGTGGGGGCCTTTGCTTTCTGGGAGACGGTCGCGTGGGTGATCGTAGTGGAGCGCATGAGACTGAGGCGACGGGAGGGCTCTTTGGATTTCCTGAGGGCGCTGTCGCGGTCGCGGGAGTCCTTGTTGATCACGTCGACGAGAGCCTTTCCAACGGAGGTGAAATTAAGAGAATGGCGAAGGGAGGAGCGTGTCGCGGGCCTGCAAGGTTTGGACGCCATGAGGTCGACTCTTAGTTGCACTGTGGTTCAAGTCCTGGTTGACGTTGAATCGGCGGTGTTTGTATTCCCGTCACCACATAAATCTACCCACACCCTCCCGCTCGAGGTACAAAAACACGTAGATCGTCCCCAAATTCACCGCCCCGTACCACACGCCCTCAACCAAAAGCCCCACTGGACTTGTATCCCCCACCTGAGCCCGCAGCAGCATATAAGGTACCAGGAAATACCGTGGCTCCAACAGCGGCGTAGGCAACAGCGTTGCGATCGTCGCAAGGGGCAGAACAAAGGTCTGCAACATTGTCTGGTCACCAGCTGATCAGTCGATGGAGGTCAATTCCCGGTTCCATCGACAGCGGTCAATTCATCTCACCAACACGCAGCCACCACGCCCACGCGCATGCCTGGTATCCCGGTATGAACAGGTAAGGTACAACCGGATGCAACATGAACACCCGACGCCACACATAGAAAGTGTAGTGGCGATTGTCGGAAAGCACAAACGGATGGTGGACCCTTCACCATCCGCACAGGAATTGAGTTGCGGCGATAGAAGACAACAAGTCACTCACGTGAACTTGTGCACCGTAAAGGCCATGAATACCGAAAGCAAGGCCGTGAACGCGACTCTCCTATATCCAACTGATCAGCGGCTCCTCTCTATATTATCTACTTGTTCGGACAGACGGACCGTTGAGTCCCAAACATGCGGTGAGTAACTTCTTTTGCAAGCTTCACCGGCCCACCACGACCGAAAACGACTGCGGGCCACCCCATCAGTGTTGCAAATGCGATGAAGTAGTACAACTGGGGTACATGCAGCACGGGAACGTGGTTGGCCTTGTCACCTGCAACGCGGAAAGCAATGGTCAAATTCACGGATAAAGATAGCCTCCGAGATCGCATACCCAGCACGATGCCACCGTTCCAAACCACGAATGCCGCAAACAAGGCCACCACAAGTGTGTAGGGTGCAAACGGTAGGAGCAACTCTGGCAATGCGGCTGGGGCACTCATGATCGACTGCACAAAGTCGCCTGGCAGTATACGACAGCTTTAGTTAACGAACTGAAATAGAACTTGAACTACTCGCCTGGGCCAGCAGACAATGCAGGAGGGTCGTGCAACGGCGTATTTCCGCGGTCGAACCGCAAGCGCATAAGTTGACTGGTGGCAAATGCATACATCACCCATACGATGTTCGTTTGGCGGAAAAGACAGCCAACGACGCCCAGCTATGGAGGACGAGAGCAGAACTTAAAGCATGTCAGACCGCAATCTGCCGTGAGTACGCACCACCGACGCAGATAGATGCCAGTGTTGTGTTGCAAGTACAACAGTCAACAAGACTGATACAAGACTGGGTACCTCTGTGTAGTACAAAAACCCATAAAACCAAGCTATTGGAAATGTGGATAGAACGACCCCTTCGGCACTCGGTGCAAGTAACGGAGGTGGCCGACGACGTTGGTGGAACGCAAGGAGACGTGTGAGGACGAGTGGAAGGGCGAGCAAGGTGAGGGTTACTGTGAATCGCAGCAATGGGACGTTGCAGCGAAACACGAATATGCGGTGAAGTAACACGCTGAAAATATACCTGTGGAATTGGTTGGTTACCTACACAAGTTCGTGGCATCGGAACAGAGAAGACTAACAGCCCGGGTGGTGTAGTGATTTTGGGGTCCCAGACCGACCACTCACCCCTGCAATAGGCTTGAGCTTGTGGAACATGGAAGGGTTCGTCCTACCAACTGTTAACGCGGCAGTCAGCCTACAAAACGTCGAGGCAAGCATACCATGTACGGTTCAGGGACTTCATTGTTAAATTCCCTCAGCAAGGACACCGTAGCACCGCAGTAGACGAGGAAGAGAATCCTCGTGTATGAAGTCATCCACGATAACGAGCCAGACTGACGTGGTGTATCAATGAAAGAACAGCAAAAGTTGGAGGATACAAAGTCAATGGAACCAACGGAAGTAGCTGAGGATTGTAGTCTTGGCGACACCAGCACTCGATGATGTAGTAGTGCTTATCTAACATCGTCTACCAACAACTTAATTTATCAAGCTTTACACTTGAATGCTGGATACGCTGGTACAAACATACTACCCTTCGTGCCATCGATCCTCTCCGCATCCACAAACGCGAACCACGATGCTTGTGCGATCGATTATACTAGCTAGGCAGTACTAGACCATCCCAAGCTGGGATAGGCCGCTCTGCTTGAGGTGTAATGCGAGCTCCATGGCGACGCTCCCTCGAGTCACCGTAGTCAACGATAGCAGACTATGTATCCCAAGCCTCGTGAATGTCAACCCAATTGGTTCGTACGAACTTGACTTACGTGCGCAGTGACCCTGTTGTCCCACAACACCACAGTGCCAGGTTCCCACTTGACTCTGGCCTGCAGATCGCCACTTTTATCGATGTGGTCATACAGGAACTTCAGGATGGTTTCTTCTTCTCATCAATGATGGTGCTTATAAAACCACACGATACACTTACCGGACTCTTCACGTTTCAGACCTACGATGCGCTTAGTGAACTGCTTGTTCACATAGAGTGCCTCTTCGCCAGTCACCGGGTGACGCCTCACTAGGGGGTGGACGTGCTCCACTGGTTCGCGTCTAACTATGCCTCCCCGCTTTCCTGACCGAGAGAAATTAGCTTGTTCCATTCCAGAATGCACGGCACTCAGGGTTCGCAAGAATGCGACGAAAGATGGGGACAGCTTCTTCAACGTAGAAACCTGGGAGGTGAACAAAGTATCGCCACCCGTCGTCGGTTGAGAGAGCAGGAAGAAGGTCGTCAGCCCAGGGGGTTGAAGTTCGTAAGACACATCCGAATGCCAGACGGTAGTTGTAATGCTGTCCTCGATCTCAAAGTTGAAAGTCGAATTGGCATCCCTAGGAAAAAAATTTCTCAGATGCGTTCAAAGGGTGAGTGTCATAGCAAAACTGACTTGTACACGAGATGGATCTGCGGGTAATCCTTTGGATGACCTGAGGTGGGATGAATATGCAACCTGCGCAGCATATAGGTATGATTTGGCTCTGATTGCAAGGTATAGATAACAATATACGGATCTGAGTCAACGAACCTTCCGAAATGACGACCCCATTCTAGATAAGCTTCCGGTCCCTGGTCGATGAAATCCGACTGGTCCCTGAAGACCATCAGTCCACGTCTAGCGACCTATTGTTCGACAATTTTAGAGGCGCGATTGTGGCCATAGGCTGCTGGATTCACCTGCAACGCGAGCTGATCCCTCCCATCTCTATCGAGATCCCCAAGGCAGATTCCTCGGACTTCCGTTCCCAAGTTTGGGGTCAGTTCTATTGCGCTTGTTGCAGTTTTCAGAAAAGCGCGGGGGTCTGGGTGCTCGAGAGCACGAAATCCGGGATCGGCGTGGTCGAAGGGCGTAAGGGGAGGATATTTATCCTGAGAGAAATGCGGCAAAAGGCGAGCATATTTGTAGGCCTCCTCTCCCTTTGGACCATCCTCCGCACGCAGGGTCAGAGCCGCGCCGGTTTGGGTCACTGTTTCGATGATAGACATGACCGACAACGAACGAGTTCGAGAAGGGGAAGGAACCCCGCACTTGATAAGTCGTTGAAAGTGTAACCGTCACATGAGACATGGGTGGAAATATTCGTCATATTCTGCCCACATTGCGATTTTCAGTGTATTTTTGGCCAGACGGAGGAGCGGGTGACCTGAGTCGGGTCAGCCCTGTGAACCAGCTGAAACTGCACCAGCGATCATCGTGTAGGGCCCTTGCTCCCGACCGCACATTTCAAGATTCTTCAAGTGCGAGCGTCCGAGTCGGATGAAAGCGGCCCGCCGGAGCTCGTGGCATTCTCTACCTTCCCCATTAGGAAATTTCTGGCTATTGTCCAAGTATTAACCGAAGACAATAGCACATTCCCAAACCCGGTTGACAATAAGCATTCTTGGATGGGGATGATCTACTCGATCCCAATGGTCCTATGGCCAATGTGACGGAAAACCCTGCAGTCTTGGTCCAGCGGAGCTTGCACTTTGATATGCAGTCGTGCCAGGCCATGTTGTCGCCGGTAACGCTGAACTTGGATTCTCTGTCGAGAGATGAGGCTGATAAACTACGTATCACTACGTCACGGGCTCATATCGCAGGCACCCACTTTTTGTTTCGCCTAACCCGTCCGGCCAGGACTCGACAAGACAATAGGCCCAATTTGACGAAGTCCACGGCAACACTCTCAGCTTTTTGTGTTGCCGTGGACTTCGTCGAATTTGGCCTATTGTCTTGTCAAGTCTCGACATGTTCTCCCCTTCTGATTGTGAATCATCCTTCCATTTCGATCGCCGTCGGTTTCATTTGTAGAACACACGACATAACATCAACGACTCTCAAAAGGCCATGAATCCACAGGACAAAAGCAACTTCCTGCCTCCCCCCAAACGCCCACTGCGCTTTCTCCACGCCTTCTCTTGAGGAACGGCCTGTTAAATCCTGCTTGAGGTTGGATTCCGGCGGTATCATGGAACCCAGGGCTTTCAATAGCGCGACCGACTTCGTCAACCCTTCCCGTTTTCACCGTCGTGGTGTACCAGATGTTCCCGAAGATGTCGACTTCCTCATGGAGCATTTGAATGACCCAAACTTCGACTATCATTCGGAGTTGCAATCGATCTCGGATTCCAGTACACACGTATGCGAGCCCGAGAGGAAGAAGGCCTCTGACGTCGGCTCTATTCGGCTTTCAGAGTTCGATGTACAGTCTCGCGCAGAGTCTCTAAGGTATTCCACTGCATCCAAGACTGAGACTCAAGATACCGTGTTCGACTACGACGAGTAAGTCGAGTACCGTTCGCCACGCCTCGTCTTTAATTCTGACTACCTTCGATAGCGAATCGCCTTACCCTGAGGTCCGCGCTGCTATTTCGAGTGTCGATGACCCCACAATGCCCGTCAGCACGTTCCGTGCATGGTCGCTTGGTTTGTTCTATGTGATAGTGGTCTCAGCCATGAACCAGCTCTTTTCTATGCGAAGTGGGTATACTCTACTTTCCTGTCTCCATTGAACTGACGGCCATCTCCAGGTTCCTCTGTCATGATTTCAGGCATTATCGCTCAGTTGACCGCCTTGCCTCTTGGCAAAGGTCTTGAGCGTGTCCTCCCGACCACCCGCTTCCGTACGTTTGGCTACACCTGGACGCTCAACCCCGGTCCATTCAACATTAAAGAGCATGTTCTTGTTACAATTATGGCTAATGTTGCCATCGGCGCCGCATATGCGACTGATGTCATCGCTACGCAGCGATTTTTCTACAATCAGAGGCTCACTATGTCCTATCAACTGATGCTCGTGCTGACGACGCAGTTGATCGGGTTCTCCCTGGGCGGTTTCCTCCGCCGCTTCCTTGTCTACCCGAGCAGCATGATCTGGCCCGGTGCTTTGGTCAATTGCGCTCTCTTCAATACCCTTCACAGGGCGTATGGCAAGCCTGATCATCGCCATATTTCTCGAGAGAAATTCTTCGCGATTGTGCTTGCGTGCGGCATACTATGGTACTTTGTCCCCGGCTTCCTATGGACCGGTCTCAGTGTTTTTAACTGGGTGTGCTGGATCGCACCAAACAATGTCGTAGTCAACTCCTTGTTTGGAACATCGACAGGCCTTGGGATGGGCATTCTTACGTTTGACTGGGGCATGGTGTCGTACTTTTCCAACCCTCTCGTCTCGCCGGTGCGTTCATCCCCTCTGATGCTTTGTTCCGCTCATGTTATGTTTTCCCTAGTGGTGGGCAGAGGCAAACACCGGTGTTGGGTTCGTCATCGTCTTCTGGATCATCGCGCCCATTCTTTATTGTCAGTCACCCCTTTACCTCGCAGTGATCTCGGTACTCACTCGCATTTCAGACACCAACAGTTTCTTTATGAGCTACTTGCCGATTTCATCTTCTTCCCTTTTCGATAACACCGGCATGGTTTACAACATATCGCAAGTGGTCACCAACGGGGTATTCGACAGTGCCAAATACGAGGCATATTCCCCGGCTTTCCTCTCTACTACGCTATCGCTTGCATACGGTGTTGCGTTCGCTGCGTTCACGTCTATCATCGTCCACACACTTCGTCAGTATCTCTTGTTCAGTTATTCGTCTTTCGTATCTGAATGTTCTTTTTAGTGTGGTACCGCGGCGACATCATAAAGCGCTTTAGGAGCAACCTACAGGATGAGCGTGACGTTCACTCTCGTCTTATGCAAGCATATCCCGAAGTCCCGCAATGGTGGTACTTGCTGTTGGGGGTCATCGTGCTGATTCTACTGTTCGTCACGGTCGAGGTCTTCCCCACTGGGCTCCCTATCTGGGGAGTTTGCATCGCGCTGTTCATCGCTTTTATCATGTCCATCCCGCTTGGCATGATCCAGGCGATCACGAACCAATCGGTCGGGCTGACCGTCATGTACGAGCTCCTTTCTGGCTACCTTCTTCCGGGCAAACCTGTGGCAGTCATGATATTCAAAGCTGTTACTTTTACGGGTGTAAATCAAGCGGTTGGATTTGCCGGTGACCTAAAGCTTGGTCACTACATGAAGATTCCCCCACGTTTCACGTTCGCCGCTCAGCTGGTTGCTGGGATCGTCAGCGGCATCGTGGTCACCGTCGTGCAGGACTGGATGTTTGGAAACATTGTTGACATCTGCCAACCTCACCAACCTCAGTTCTTCACATGTCCCTCTACGACCGTCTTCGCCTCCTCTTCGCTCGTATGGGGGGGCATTGGACCACAGCGAATCTTTAGCGTGGGGAAAATGTACAGTCCAATCATGTGGTTCTTCCTCGTCGGTGCCCTCCTGCCCGTTCCGTTCTACTACCTGGCGCGCCGCTACCCTCTCTCGTACTGGCGTTATATCAACATTCCTGTGCTCTTTGTGGGCATTGGCTCGATGCCTCCCGCGTCGGGCATCAACTACTCTTCGTGGCTGATCACGGGCTTTATCTTCCAGTGGTTCATGCGCCGCTACCACTTCCGGTGGTGGATGCGGTACAATTACGTGCTCGCTGCCGCTCTCGACGCTGGAGTCGCGATCGGTTCGGTCCTCATTTTCTTGGTCTTGCAACTGCCCAAGGGCGGCATCATGCTAAACTGGTGGGGCAACGACGCCTGGCAGAATACGGCCGACGCGCTCGGGACGCCGCTTTACGTGATGCCTCTGGGGCAGACCTTTGGGCCATCGACGTGGTGAGGGAGCGTCGAAGAAAACATTTCACGGACGTCCACGTACGCACACTCTGTACACTTTCGCGCACGACACGATCGTGCATCAAAAAGAGACACACTTTTCCTTTACGACCGGCGGCCACGACATTTTGCACCTTCTCCCCCGTCGCCTTTGGCCCTTATGCTCCAACTGCGAAACCTTTCTTTCCGGTCCCCCATTATCATGTTGCATTCCTTCGCATTACCATTATTTTTCTTTTGGGCTATTTTGGTTACCCATTTCATCCAGGATACAATACACAATGTATGTATGTACCGAGTACTTGAGTGAATGCATGAACCTCTGTTCGAGGGTGCTACTGTTTGCTTGTCCAAACGCCAGAAAAAAAACACTGTGCAACATTTGGGGAGAACGTAAACGTTGACTACTCAGACACGCTCCAGATTCTGACCTCTCTCCCACTGGTGGCCCACAGCTCCTTGCCCTGACTCCCAAAGGCGAGGTCGGTCACGTCACTGGCGTCCTCGAAGCGGACGAGCTCTTCCCAGGTCTTGTGGGCAAACAGACGGAGGCCGCCGGAACCGGCGACGCCGAAAAAGTTGGCGCTGTAGTCGTACACGACTTTGTTGACGTTGAACGCGTCGCCAAGCGGTATGGAGTGCGCGACGGTCATCTTGCGAAGATCCCAGATGGCGACCGAGGAGAGACTATCGGGCGCGAGGAGGTGGTAGCCGTTCTCGGAAAAGGAGAGGGTGTTCACGGTGAAGGGTGTGCCCTCGGGCGCGATGGTCGCGGCGATGGTGCCCGCGCGAATGTCGGAAATCTGGATTTTGGAGGAGAGCGTGCCGAGGGCGAGCAGCGCACCGTCGGGATGGACGGCAAGCGAACTGATGGGTTCGTCCGCGGGCGCGGAGTGATACACCTCGGCGAAGTCGGAGAGGTCGTGGAGCGAATAAGTCTTGTCGAGGGAGGCATAGGCGACGAGGGTAGCGGTGGGGTGAACGACGAGGCCGGTCAAGTCGCTCTTGTGGGTCTTGACCGTGGCCTTGGGAAGATAGTCACCCGAGGCACTGTCGTGTGCCCAGATTTTGGCAATCTTGTCGGCACCGGCAGAGAAGAGGAGGGTAGGATCGGGGTCGCGCTCGCGGAAGGCGACGTGGTTGACCTTTTTGGTGTGGCCTTTGAGAGAGGCGAGGACCTTGTCCGTGGATCTGTCGTAGAGCTGCACGATCTTGTCGTTGCCACCGGTGAGGAACTGGCCCGGGTTGGCGCGCGAGAGGGCAATCGCGGTCATGCCGGGCGGGGAGGCGGAGTGGAGGGACGGGATGGAGTGCTTGGCGGCAAAGGTTTTGACCTCGGCCGTGGTGATGTATCCGGCGGGCGCCTTGCGCTTCTTGCGGGTGGCAGAGAGGGTCTGCTGAGTCTCGTCGATCTGGTCGACGACGTGCTTTGGCAGGGTGGCCGGGACAGGCTCTTCGGCCATGTCGACGTCTGCGCCATTGGCCGGGGCGGGGGCTATGCCCATGCTGGCTTGCACGTTGGCGAGGGCCCTGCGGGGGGCGTGAGCGGGGAGGCAAGGAAGGGAGGGGAGGCGTACTCTCTGGCGGCGTCGCGTTCGCGGATGAGACGGGCGACGACGCGACTGGCGGCGTCCTGCGCGTAGAGGGCATAGCTGAGCTCCTGCCTGGTGTTGTTGTACTGCTGCTTGAGGGCAAACGTCTCGAGGACGAGGGCGTCCCACTCGTTCTGGAGGGCCTGGAGGAGGGCGGGGACGGAGGTGGCCACGGGGGGGCGCGGGGGGGCGGCGGCGGGATCTGGAGGGGGTCAGCGGGGGGGCGAGGGAGCAGGGGTGGACGGACTGGGTTTTATGGGGATGAGGTCAGCCTCGTCGAGGGCGTCGCCGGTGAGAGGGTCCGTGCGGTTGTCGGCGATGTACTTGAGGATCAGACGGCGGTCGTAGACGTGGCCCGACTTGGGCGAGAGCACGGGCTCCTGGGGGGGCTCGCCCGAGATGCCGCAGAAAATCATGGACGCGTCTGCAGAGCGGTGTGTTGTCCCCTGTTTGCCTCCCCCCACCATGAACAGGCACCAGCAGCTCGTCCTCGCCTTCGTCGACTTCCTCGACGACGCCATACGCGACCGCATCGTCAGCGACGACGACAGGGAGGGCCTCGAGGTCGCCAGTGCGTGTCCCCTCCCCCCCCCGCCCACCCTGCTCACCCGTCCCAGTACAATGCATCGGCGAGGCCTTTGGCATAGACCCATCCGACGACGATCAGCGCGCCCGTCTCTCCATCAAG
>JBBPKK010000080.1:0-61327 GCA_038089215.1 Tylopilus vinaceipallidus
CGTGTGCGGCACGCGACACCACCCGCGATTCTATCCCACCACGCCGGAAGACGCAGCGAGGGACGGGAACCCGCTCCCGGGCACCGTCGTTGATCATGGCATCACGCCGGCGTACGAGTTTGACTTTTTCCTCCAACGTGCGTTGCCTCTCTTTGCGTGTCCGTCGCCTGCCGTGCTGACTCGGCGCATGGCCCTGGCGGTACAGCCCATGCCAGTCTCAAGGGCACTGCACGACCGACGCACTACTTTGTCGTACACGACGAGAACGGGTTCACGGCGGACGACCTGCAGCGCGTGACCAACGACCTGAGCTACATGTTTGCGCGCGCGACCAAGGCGGTCAGTCTCGTTTCCCCAGCGTATTGGGCGGACGTTGCGTGTGAACGGGGCCGGGCCTATCTACACAAGCAGCTGCGCACCCAGGAAGAAGGTGCAGGAGTCAATCTGAGAGACAAGGACAAGGACAAGAAGGGGAAGAAACGGGCGGACGCGGGTGGCGAGGACCTGTTTGCGAAAGCGGTGCGGACGTGGGGGAATGGGGTTGCGGGGCCGAGGCTCAAGGACACCATGTTTTACTTGTGACGTCGTCTGCTGTACTAACCCGCTTGTGTATGCAATTTTTAGCTTGGTGCTGAGTCAACCGGCGAGTGGCTGTTCGACGCTCCCCTGAGTAGCTGTTGAACGATCATGCCCGTGAAGCTCGAAGGAAGTTGTCATTGCGGGGCCGTCCGCTTCACTGTACAAAGTCACACTCCGGTCCCGTACCAGGTGCGTCCAGGTCTTCGTAGCGCGTTCGAAGTCGGACGCGTTGCCCACCAGTTGTGTACCTGCTCCATCTGCCGCAAAGTCGGCGGCGAGGGCGGGTCGATCAACCTCGGTGCGATAGCAAAGACGCTCGACATCACCCGGGGCAACGAACACGTTCGGTAGCGTCGTCCCCTGCACGTCCCTCTCGCCATCCGTCGACCTCCTCCTTTTCAGCGTCTACCGCGCCGTGCTCGACCGCGACACCCCGACGGCGTCGCTGGCGACGTCCGAGCGCAACTTTTGCGGCCTCTGCGCCACCATGCTGTGGCTGTATGACGACACCTGGTGCGTCGCGCGCGACGTCGGGCGTGGCCAGGACGAGGACTCATGCCATCGCCCGCCAGGCCCGCGTTGCTGCATCCGTTCGCCTCCGCCATCGACACCCCGGCGCTCGAAGCGCCAGCGCACCTGGTGCGTCGGGCCGTGCTGTGCGGGCGACCGGCGTCGCATGCTCACGCACTTGTCCTTGTCGCACAGGTCGTGGTCAAAACGGACTCCAAGCCCGACTACGTGCGCCTGCCGGAAGGCCCGAAGCGGGTGTACGAGCACTACGGGCCAGACTCGATCGAGGAATGGCACCAGAAACATGGCAAATATGTACCTTAGAACCATGGTAATGATGAAGATAACAGACGTGATACTGCACAGCACAAGGGCTGGGACATATGTGAGCAATATGGACTAGATTCCCGACTCTTGCACGTAGGTGTGACTGTGTGAATGGATCGAGGAAAGGTGGAAAGTTGATAATGGGACACAGACTATGGCTATCCTTATCAGGCCGAGATGCACTCATGCATCATGCACCAGAGTCGGAACAACGAAATGGACAACCTAGCTTTCCCCGACGACCAGTAGGATTGGTAGCAAACACACATGATGCACAAGGGAGGGGAAGGGTGTCACGATGTGTGAAGAAGAGATCGTCAGTAGTGTAGACGTGTAGTATTTCTGAATCAGTTCAGCTTCACGTGCCAGCACAGGAAACTCTTTATTGCACTGAGTCTATCAAAACGATGTCCTGAGTATATCCTATTCACTGATCAAGGGTCGCCCAGGGCTCCAAGAGTTTCGGATCAAAGGCGATGGGGCCCGTGGACGATGAGTGTTTGGTCCCAGCCCCGGGAATGCGAAAGCGTTTTCCACTCCGCATATCTCTTTCATTGTCGGCCTCCCGTTTTGTCCGTTTATGGCCTTTCGTTGGTTGGTTAGGTAGAGCGGGAGAGCCGCTGCTGGAGGCGGTCCTTGACACTTGTCTAGTGGGGGCTGTAGCGCAGATCATTATGCTATATGTGAGAGGCGAAACATGGCAGTTGACCGACCTTGAGAATTTGCCCCAACGTCGATCTCCATATCCCCTTCGTCGTCTGCACTGTCCATCCCACCTTCTCCACCCTTGCGCTCATCATCCGATTTGCCACTCCTGTGCCCCTTCCCCCCTTTGTCCCTGTCTCCTTCCGCCACCGCCGCATCCTTGTCCTCTACTACGTTGATCTGCAGCTCCCCCTCTTCCTTCTTTTCCCACCTGTCACCCTTGTCCTCCTCGGCCTCAATCTCCATTTTGTCTTCAACACTGTCACCGCCATCCTCCTAATCTAATATCAACGAGATGGAAACCCATCAGATCAATGCAGATTCCATACGTTGATGATAATATTGGCCGAATCTCTGTCCATGACATCCACCCAAGTGGAAACTACATGGGAAAACAGTTAAATGGTCAAGAAAAGAAAGAAAGAGTGAAGTGAAGTGAGACGGATATATACTCCGCATCAAGTCGAGAGGGCAACCAGATTGCTTCTTCACCAAATCCCACAATTCTTCCATGTCCTTCTGTGGAACCTTATCCACGTCATACGAGTAGACATGCCCCTCGAGCTTTGGGTGGATGATGTCCGACTGGTAGACAGCCCAATCTGTGAATAATGTCAGCAAGCGACATCCCAGGAATGAGCAGGAAGATGCTTACCAAAAGATGTAAGATCCATTCGCTCGATATTCAACACGCAATTGCAGCGAAGTTCGCCAACGGCTTCCGGGTCGTGACGTCCAAGGAGAAATTCAGTGATGAGATACTCATCAAAGTTGGCAGACTTGTACCGAGCGGCATGTTTCCCAGAAAGGCCTACTGCTGGACGGATGAGAGCCTCGATAACGTTGTCGAGGTGGACCATGATACGAAGGAGATGCGGCATGAATGATTTAAATTTTTTTGCTCTTTGTTTTTTAAATTTTTGGTGTAATGCAATGACCAAGTAAAGTCTCCAAAGAAATCTGACGACATGGTCGTGGTAGCGTTGCGGGAGGTAGACCCGGTGTTGGGTGATATCGTCGTAGAGATTGGTCTGTTTGATTTCGAAGTACGTCCGGGCGGCGGGATGCACAGTGTACTTGACCTGGGTTATCAGGTCAATGTGGTGAGCTGTGGGCAACGACTTCCGCCAGTAATAATCGGACATGGTGCGCCAGTTCAACGATGAATAGTAGTACAAACGCAACAGTGTTATACCCATCTACCTAAAATGGAAACACTAATCACGTAAATAGAAAGCAATCCATCTCAAGAGTACACTCGAATCTGTCATTGTGGCGTCTCCTCAAATCTTGGGTGCTTCGTCTGAACTCAACGACTGGGCCGTGACTCTCAACAGATTAAGAGACGGAGGGCACAATGTTCATAACCGGACCACACACACAAACAGCAAAGCGACCGACGTCGCGTTCACGCAGCGTTCTTTGCAAGGGACTCAGCTGGCTTCGTGAGAATGAACCCTGCGGCAGAACCGTCGTCAAGGGGTTGCTCATGCACGCGTCGCACGGCGGTTCGGAACGCGTACCTTTGAGCGTCGCCGCTTTCTCGGCTTGCCTTCCAAAGCCCATCCCAGCCTGAGAGGCGTTCGACAACGAGCGTGTCGGGAGCACGTCCTTCTTCCGGTCGCGCCACGACAGGATGGACCGCTTGTCCTTGACCTTTTCCCGGAAGATCAAGCCGACGAGGATGTTGAGGCAGCCGACCGAAAACAAAAAGAATGCGGTCACCAGCGGGAAGTCGCCGACGTAGTGCGAGAGGACGGAGGCGCCGATCCTGCAAAAAAGAGTGGCTCAGGACGCGCGACGGCGAGAGCCTCGGTGGCGACGCACAGGCATTGCATCACTCCAAGGGCGCCGACGCCAAAGTCACTTCCGAGGACAGGGAAGAAACGATCGAAAAACGCGGCAGGCCAGCCTGTGCGCCTTCAGCCTCATCCCTCTTCTGTGGAGGAGAGTGGCACGCACCGATCTCGGAGAGGACGAGCACGACGACCTGGAACAGGATGAAAATCCGATTCAAGACAGACCAAAAGGCCCCCCCGGGTTGATTGGGAACGGTGCTGTATCTGGGCGAGCATCGTCAGAAATCCACGCACCCCCCTGGGCTTTGGACGCCGGAAGTGACGTACGGAATGTACTGCATGTTTCCAGCGTCAAAGGCAGTCGTGTTGAAATTGCCGTTGGTGAACGCGTTGACGGCCTCGACGTCGTCAACCAGGACCATGATGTTGGACGCAAACACGAGCAAGAGAGCAAAGATGCTCAACGCACGGATGATATTGAGGATAATGAACAACCCTGGAATAGTGATTCTCGACAACAGCACGGTTGAATGCAGTGAACAACTGACGAGCAAAACCGGGGAGGAGGAAGATCATGACGGTGATTGATGAGCGAACCTGCGCTTGTGGTGTAGGAGTACAGATGACAAGGAGAATCGATGAGCTCGGGTGACCAGCGAGCGACAGATATTTCGGATGACCGTCGGTGACCAAGCCCAGTGGCCACGGCTAGTGCTGCGAGGGCCTCCGACTCTGTGGCACCTCTGCATTAAAACGGGGGCTCGACAGAGGGCATTCCCTTGGAGACCAAGATTTCATTGTTGTCCGGAAGCGCGAAACAAAGTTGCGTACAAAAAAGAACAACGTTGATAAGGTAAGTCAAAGTCCGCAACAAACAAAAGGAGCACAGCAAGCGAGGCAGCACGACAATATCCTACCGCTACCCGTCACACAAGAGACACGTAAAGTTGTTGATATTAACAGTCAAGTCACAGGTCGTCGTCGAAAGCCTGGGTATATGGCGCAAGGTATCCGAGATATTAAGCAGGACTTTTACGGTTCCTTCGATGGTAGTGGTGGGACGGGTGGAATCTGCCCATGGCGAGCACGTTGCGATTTCCTATTTTGTTGCGCTACTTGAGACCTCTCTTGCTCGGCTCGCATGGCTTGCATGATGTCAAGTTGTTGTGCTATAAATTCCTGCGTGTTCGGCCTACCGGACAAATTTAGCAAGCCTAAACCTTCGGGGAGCACGGAACGATCTCGTACCTCATCCGAAGGATACGCATAATAGTTTCCCCGTTGAAGACCTCTTTCTCCTGCTTCTCCTTTTTGCGCTCCTTAATTGTCCCGAGGTTTCTCTGATTATACACGCTCTTTACACGTTTCTTGACAGGTACAGCCTCCCGCAAGCTCTGTTGCATGGCACGGACGCATTCCTCCATTAGAGTGTCCCTACAGGCTAATTAGCCATATCCAAGAACGGCATACGCCCACTCACGTATGCCAATCATAGTATAGACGGATCGACACGACATCACGGTACTTCTGGTTTTGAAGGGATTCCAGCGAAACACCTTCGCCTTCAGCATGGAAATAGTCCCTCAAGAACTGCAAATCAAGTCAAGAGCGAGCAAGTATACGATCCCAAGAACACTACCTTTAACCACTTGAAAACAATGTCTACTTCCTTGTCGCTTAGGGGCTTCATGTCGCTTGGTAGTTTGGACAATGGAGGTATGAGAAGGCCCTCGATGACAGTCAAAATTTCCTTCCAGACCTTGAGCATCACCATGTCTTTGACCATCTCCGCCAAGTATGTATTAAGGATCTGCAGATTGGCGTCGAAATAGTCAAAGAGCGGGACGATAGCTTTCTCAATCTCTACATCCGTCAGTTCCTCCGGTCGAACGCGAGGCTTTTCAGACGAAGGAAGGGGTATTTGCACCTCGTTTGAGTTTGCGCCCAGCGCCGATCGGTAGAGACCAGTTACGTTGGCAATGGCTTTGTTGTAATCAAGGACGGTGCCAGTTTTGATGAGACTTTTCAACACCGTGCGCGATAATGATTGTCTGATGAGCGGAGACATCTGGTGGAATGCGAATGCGAATGTGTACAACCTACAAGAATTGGAGTTCATCCACTAACCTTGTCAATGAATATGCGCATCATGTCACCTTCGCTGCGCTTCAGAGACCTGAACGCTCGTCCGAAGTAGAACTGCGCATCGTCCTTCTCCCCTTCCATACTGACACGCAAAAGGATTCGGCCTTGGTGACCATGGCCGTGGTTAGCAGTTTCGAGGTTCAGCCACACGTCATGCGTCAGGAAATCGCCGTATTGTGCAGGGTTCAAACATATAAAACTGCGACCGACGACGTCGTGTTGGCCAACCAGGGCGCGATCTCGTATACTGCACATAAGCCAGAGTGGCTTGTCGACAGAGATGTCAAAAGTTTCTTCCCCTGCGGTCGAAGGTCAGGATAGTAGAGTCGACAAACTGGACGATGCTCACAGCGAGGACTGAATGTCTCATATATCGTCCGCGTTTTCACCAACCGGTTTCCGGCTTCGTCGCTGAGAGTGACGAACGTATCAAGTTGAGCAGAAGGATTACTTTCGAGTGGCACGAGGTCCTCTGCCATCACTATCTTCACAGTAAAGAGGAACTTTGGTCTCTCAACCTTTTCAGGCACGGGCGGAGACGCGGCCAACACATCGGTGATCTTGTCGACCTGCATCTGGTTGTACATGTTATCCAGAAGCTTTCGGGCAGACTCAACATTGTTAAGCTTGACACATGATTCGGGGCGGAAGTTGAAGGGCTCGACCTTCTTCTCACTTGTCGTTGCCAGCTGCTTTGCCTTTTCAAGCCAGGCAGAAGACTTTTGGGGCTGTAGGTAGTCGGTTGGGCGAGGGAACATCTCAGTCATGAAAAGTTCTTCCACACTACGGCAGTATTGCTCGACGGCTTTCGAGATGGTCTAACAGTATTGTAATAAGTATGAATGCGATAACTTGTGTTGATATGCCTACCTTCGATAGACTAGTGAAGAACCTGGCGTTCTGGTAGTCATCAGACCATTCCAATTCCTGAAGGAATGAAATAGGACTGCGAAGAGAATCGAACAGGTCAACAATAGATGAACTATGGCCCTCCGTATTTTCCGCTTCAAACTGTGTTACGACGTAAGCCATCGTGCTGGTTAATCTTTGTGCCAAGACAGACCTTGTCAGCAGCTATAGCCTATCTCGCACAGGTCAGCCGACATGAAATGCCGCAGAAGGTGATACTGACTGCTTGAACCCACTGGTTTGTCTTGTTGTCAGTATCGAGCAACCATTGAAGGACATACGACATGAAGAACTGGCTGAGATCAAAGTCGACATGACCTCTGAGACAAATCAATAAACGACACTTCTATGAGGGCAATGAAACCCTTACTTAGGACAAAATGCCTGGTACATCGAAAGGAGTGTCTTCGTCCGTCTATACAGTGCAAAAATGTCTTGGATAGGAACATCCGGTGTTGGCCCATTCATGGATGACTCAAAGAGCTTCTTCGATGAACTCTGCAAGTCAGCGATATATAACGGCACGGTCACTTCTGCAACTAAAGACACGAGATCGATCCGGCTGCAGTTAATAAGGGGGTCAGTAACTATATACGAAAAGCGCCCACGAGAATCCATGCATACCCAACAAGTGGCTGGGGGAATCGTTTATCGAGTTGTTTCGCAACCTTCTCCAGCTCGTCTGTCATCAAAAGAAGCGGGAGTGCGCGATTGACACCGGGAGCTGCTTGAAGCTGTTGGATCTTTGTCTGATAGAATTGTTCTGACAATGCCTTGACGTGATCCTCTAGGTCCGAAAGGCGCGCGTTGATGTCTGCTTCGAAGCGAGTTATGAGGCCACTTTCCCGCACGTGGTCGAGCACATTCAAATACGGCTGGACTTCAGAAACCTTGAGGTTTGGAACGGTTTCCATTGAATGATAAAGGGAGGAAAGAAAGATGTTGTAGAGGCTGCCGTAGACGTTTGCCAATAGCTCTGCCTTGGGTGTTGAAAGAGGGTGAACAAGATACATTAGTTTCAAAGGGCATCACATACATCTTGACTAGGCCATTTGTCAACCTCCGGGTCGTGAAGCGCCTTCGAAACACCTTGTAAAGCCTCAGGTATGCATTCTATCGGTACGTGAGCACGTTCGTAGAACTCCTTGATAAGCTCTAAGAAGCACGTGGCGCGGTACGATTGACTTATCCGCCAACGTACGGCACATTCATTGATGAGATTGGTGTGAGGGCCGCTCAGGATCGTCAGTGGCACTTCGTCTGCGTCATCTACTTCTGGTCCAAACATCGTCTCGAGATCGGCGGTAAGGCAGTATTCAACGAGACGTTTGTAGAATCTCTTGGGGTTTGGAGGGATAAATGTGAAATTGTGTCCGACGCGGATTTCATCATCGCCATCAACTTCCTCGTCCACCGTCTCCGGGGCGTTATCACCACCTTGTGACCCGGCGAGCATAGACCGCCTACTTCCAATGGAAGTGGTCCCTGTATGCCGACTCGACGATCCAGGTGTTCCAGAGTATATAGAACCAGGACGCGGGCTTGATCCAAGGGGCGAACTGCCACCGTCGGCTGGCATTGATTTAGCAAGTTCCGGATTTGATGCCATCATGGCCATTATGAGCTGCGAGAGATGACTCGTTTCCAAAGTTCGCCATTG
Organism: Tylopilus vinaceipallidus; assembly: GCA_038089215.1. NCBI lineage: Eukaryota > Fungi > Basidiomycota > Agaricomycetes > Boletales > Boletaceae > Tylopilus > Tylopilus vinaceipallidus. Next base: position 8,635 of record JBBPKK010000080.1, read on the forward strand.
GTTCCATGCAGCATCGCTGTCGAAGTCTTCCCGCCTGCCTGGAAAAGCTGCGCCGGCATTGATGTTCTTTAGGCAAGTCTACGTGTATCTTTCAGAACGTGCGGCCTACACGCAGCATGCTGAATTACCATACCTTGAGATCGATCACGGCTGCCTGAAGAAACTCTCAGTTCTGCGGAAGCTTCAAAGTCTGCGGACGTACCTTCTCTGTGCACGTCTTGCGTAACCTATCAACCTCCGTTTGCATCGCATTTTCGGGGATCTTGAATAGCTTGGCAACGATCAACACGAATGGCATGTCGTAGATGTTGGTACTGATGCTGGGTGCGGTGCTAACAGATTCCCCACGATCTCGGGAGGTCGAGGGGATGTCGTGGCCGGACTCGGTCGCAGATTGCGAGAGCTTTGCATGGTACACGTCCAAACGCGCGTTCAACTCGGGTGAAACGTGGCTGAGAGTTCTCAAACAATCGCGCAGCATCCTTACGAACTGCGCGATCTGATTATTGACCTCGACTTTCCAGGCGTCGTCCACGAGCGTGGGTTCCTTCCTGAGCACGCCGGTAGCCTGTGAAGCAAACATCAAGATGAGCTCTTCGATGCTCCTGTTCTCCTTCATCTGTTTTCGAAACGGATCGCCCATGAACTGGTTGTAAAACACGGCCATGGTTCTCCGCGTTAGTTGATCAGAGTAGCTTGAGGGCCCATGTCAGGCGCGACTGCGATCACGACGACGGATAAGCACGCACGCGGGTTCCTTCCCCATGGCTATGTTCTGCAGTTTCTGCTCGAGTGTTTTGAGCAGCTTCTCGGGGAACTTGACGCTCTTGGAGCCATCTCGGATCTCCTTGAAGATATCGCCTATAGAGATTATGGAGTGGGATATGGCGCCGGAGATTTTGGAATGATGTTCCTTCTCCTTCGTTTCCGCGCCGTTGGAGTGTGCCGCCTGGACCTTTGGGGAGGTGATGTAGCTCAAGATGCTGGGCAGACGCTTCAGCGGGCACAAGGTTGGGGACAGCGCAACTCACGCCACACGCAGGACATAGCTGGGGCGGGATCAGCAAGGAAAGACACGGGGACGGCGCGGTACGCACTCGAAGAGCTCGTCGTCGGTGACGCGGTACTTGGAGATCCGTTTCTCGTGCGCGACGCTATCGTAGCTCCGTCTCGACATCTTGGTCGTTGTCCAGGACACCGAGCCACAAGCACCAACAAATATCGTGTCATTTTCGATCTACTCGACATCTACAACTCGTCGTGTGTCTCGGGCTGCTTTGGCTCCGCACCGGACGAAGGCGCAGCCTTCTTGGCTTTCGGCACCTTCCTCCTCACCAGTCGCTGCAGGTGCTGCTCCAGCATCCTCGCCCGTTCCCTCATCTCCCTCGTCTCAACCGCAGGGTTTTCGTTCATCGGCGTCCGCTTCTGTTTCTCGACCCCGTCGTTCAGCCACACCTCGTGCTCCTTCAATGCCACCTCAAGCGCATCCAGCTCTTCCGACGTCCACTTGGACGGCAGCTCGGCAGCGGCTTCCGCGGTCACGTTCGTGCGCGCTTCCGCCAGGAAGAGTCTCGTCGACCAATTCCACTTCTGGCTATTGTTGAGGGCCTCTGGGAACTCTTCGATCTCCTTGTAGCGGTGCACGATCGGCCGTTCCATGAGTCTGCACCAAGATTCAGCATGGGAAGGCGTGCTCCAACACGTACGCACTCTAATGCCAAACGCTTCTCCCTCAGCGCGCTGGTGTCGGCCACTTCGCCTTCCTCGTGCAGCCATGTAATGGTGTCCGCAAGTTTCGTTGCAATGGCCTGTCTCTCAAAGGGTTTCGAGCACTTCATGAAAGGCGACCCTGTCCCATCTTCAAGAAGGTCACGCAGCTTGTACACGTATGCCTCCAGTGTATTGTGGGCTTCCTCCCGAAGAAGCTTCGACGCTTCCTTGCTGTCTAGTGTCCGCAATCTGCAACCACTTTAGCGAGGCATGCAAAGTCTTTGAAAGATAACAAACCAACCTATCACGGGATGCACGCTTTTCCGCAGGCGTCATAGGAGCAAGTGTGGAGAACACAACATTGACCTCCAGAGGAATGGTGCTCATATCCTTCTTCTCTCCGTTGGTCTTCTTCTCCTTCGCTGGCGGAACGGCAGGCGGAGCTTCTCCTTCCTGGGCCGTATCTTCTGCGTCTTGCTCCTTTAGAACCTCCTGTTCTCCCGACCCCCCTCCAAAGAAGCCCTTCAGCATGCCTATGCTACTCGATAATCAAGGAAAAGGCTTGCGATTGTTTACACACCTGTAAGGGATTCATCCTTGACCTCACCGTACGCAACCGCTTCCTTCGCAGAGACAAACCCAGATTCCGACAGCGCAATGGTAAGCTTAACGACAGGATCGATGGCGCCGCGCTCAGTCAGGTTGGCCAAGGCTTCGACGACCCCGCTGATTTGAACTTGGAGAATTTCGCGCGGGAAGCCACTGGGCGCATGTGTCAGCATGCGCAACCTGACAGCCTCGAAGCACTCTTACGGTGCGACCTCGCTCTTGTAGTCTAACCAAACGGAGAAGTCCTCTTTACGCTTGAATGTGAGTGTTTTGCGTGAGCCGTATTTCGAGCCTTTGGGGTAGATCAACGAATGTATGGTCCGCGAGTCCGGGGTCGAAGCGAAATAGGATGCCTGGATATCATACGTCGCAATATCAGCAATTCGGATGTCTTTCGTCTTGAACTGGCGCAACAGAGAGGCGCCGTGGAGTGCTGCACCTGTCATTACGGAAGCGGATATTCAACTCCACGCACAGGTGATAGGAAACTGGTTCTACCTAGTACAGCAGCTTCATCGGCATTGACGTTTTGAGCTATGCGATACCTGGACAGCATTGAGCATCCAATTTTTGGTCTGACAAAGGTCAAGGCAGGACACCTACTCTCCAACAGCAGCCTTAATCGCGGCCTGGACCATTGGCGTTCGGGAGCTTCCACCAGTGAGAATCACAGATGATATTTGATCCTATTATAAGTCAGCTTAGGGTTAACCAGTAGATCAGCCAACCTACAAGATTCAAGCCTGCACTGTCTATAGCATCATAAATAGGTTTGGCAAAGCGACTGCGTAAATCCGAGCATGCTCTCTCGAACTGGTCGCGAGTGACTTTGGTCTTAAAGTCTATGTCAAATGCGACACTCTCTACCTGTTGCACTCATGGTTGCATCAACTGCTCAAAGAGATGCTACGACACCTACCGTCGACATGGCTTCAGTGTTAGCACTGAGAATGGCTTTTACACGGCTTGCCTCTTTCCAGAGTTTTGCCATCCCGCGCTGATCCCGGCGGATGTCTTGTTTGTGTTGAGTGATAAATTTCTCGATTAGAATTTCTCTCATGCGTCTATCGAGGTCGGTACCGCTCACGGAGCGATCGAAACCGGCACCGAGAACAGAAATTTGCGTGTGAGACGCTTTCGTCTTTGGATCTTCGACCGCCGCAAACGAAACGAGGGTAGCTCGAGTAGAGGAAGCACCAGCATCGTAGATGACGTGGTATTCCGGCGTCGACGAAAAGGTGCGCGTCATAGCATAGTTCACCGCTACGGCCGTGCCGTCGTTGACCAACGTGAGCGTCCGCATCCCTGCGATTTCCACGGCATCCACAACGGCGTCACGCTCGAATTGGGTATAATAGGATGGTACTGTGAGGACGACGTCGTGGACGGGTTCCCCAGCGAGGTGCTCCCCGAGTTGCTTGACATAGGCAAGCTGCATGGCGATGAGTTCCTCCGTACTCCATTCAGTGCCGTCGCTTTGCTTGAATCCTACAGTGGACCGTCCGGACGGGACGATGTCAGAGGTAGAAATTTGCGTAAAGTAAGAGACAGCCTTGGAGTCGTAGGGCGCGCCTTGAAGAAGTTTAAGAGACGTGAACGAGTCTGAAGGAAAGCGCGAAGCCTCGAGATGCTTTAAGCCCAAGTCTGGGACAGCAGACGCGACACGTACCAAGTTGGCGGCGTCAGACCCAAACAGTCGCTCGTCCCTCTTCCAGGCGACAGATGACTGTATCTTTCTCTTGGAATCCTTGTTCAGAAGAACGTCGAAGGGCAGACCCGGTTTCATCAGGGACGCCTTGATCCAGTCCGAGCCATAGTCAATGGCTAATAAGGCTGCGAAAGAGGATTCAAAGAATCCAGTGAGGAGCAGGAAGAGGCATAAGGCCCTGTGTAGGCAGAGACTTGGCATGACGAAGAAACTGAGGTATTCACCAGGCTGGGGAACACAAAATCACGACAAGCATCGACACCACTTTACGCTGGTGACGAACTTGGCAGACGTGGCCGAACACGTCAAGCTGGTGATGACTAATATAATTCCAAATACGGAATACCCCTATGTACTTGCGGAATACATGTGTTCGCTTAGCACACCACTGGCAACACAGGCGCTTTATATAATTGAGGCCTTTGCTGCTGTTGATATGTCATACGGACATCCAATTTGCTCAACGACAGTGGTTCGTGCTGCAAGCTGATGAGTGGCAGGCATTAATTTGCGATGTCCACTAGTGGGGAACGCATTCTTGACAAGTTACTAGCGGCGGGAGATCTTGTGCAATGTGATCCATATCATGCCATTCAGAGTTATTTTGGCCAAACGACCACTGTCCGGGCTGGGACCCCGCTGAATAGTGCGGTGAACGCGCCGAAACACTATCCATGATTGTAAGGATAAGTCAGGCGCACATGGTGAGGCACCCCAAGTCGCGCGCCTGTAGCATTTTACTATGCCTACGGGTTCGCGTTGATATTGATCTGAATGTAGGCAGGGCGTTCACCATAATGAGTTCTTATCGCGCTAATGTTGCCGGCCCGTGGCGGAAGACTCTCCATCCTTATTTGACACCCTTGCTGCCATAGCCCCGGTCACGTTTGTGGGGTCCTTAAACCTGCAACCAGTAGGCCTGGGCCCTCGCACAACACTCAGCTCTCAGTCGACTGTCACCTCCATTTCGCCATGCCCCCACCCATACAGTGAGTACAAGATGCTTCTCGCTACAGTGTTAATGACAGAGTTCGGATACATCTTCTCAGATATCGTGAGTCTATCCGGCTATCACCTTCCCCACTTTTGCTAACACATCCGTCGCTAGTCATTGTCGGGATCCTATTCTTGATGTAAGGTGCCGATTGTCCTGAAACACTTCTATGATACACACACAACAACGCTCAGCTCGGCCGTCGTCATGGCTATCTCCGGTTTCATGGGCCAAACCCATAGCAAGTTGGACGTACTGGTCATCGTCGCCTCCGCAATCTCGTTCTTCATAGCATGTGACCAATTCCGGAGGGCATTCGTAACATGGTATGCTGCGAGAAAGAAGTTGGAGGCAGTCCAGTCCCAGGCTTGAGCACCCTCGTTTCAGCGGTGAGCACTGTTCACTGCGGCGCGAAGATGTACGAGTACTGAAATGCGTGCTCAAAAGACGCCTCACTGATGCATATACCCCCTACGTTATTATTCTACATGAAATATGCGACAGCAATCACAGATGTCAATTATTTTATGGTTTTCCATTGCCTTGTTTAGTGGAACTCGTTTACAGGACCTCCGGCATCCGGACAAACGGTCGAGCACGCAAGCTTTTCCAGTGTCGTTGTGTTCCAGTCCTCAAACACATGGAGGAGACATGGACGCGCGAATTGATTACCGTCGTGCTCGGCTCCATCCAACGAGGCACCAGAAAGTCTGAATTAGACTTATCCTATTTTGACAATCTCGATCACCTCTGCGTGCGGTGCTACCTAACCCGACACTCCCTTTTATGAGGGTCACCAAGCTCCCGGTGGCGCAGCGTCAATACCTGAATGAGACAAAAGCATGGTCTACAGTCGATGCTTCTGCCGGCCAGTGCAACTTGGCGCATAAGAGTGACGTCACTCACTCTGGGATGGCATGAGGACCGACTCGGAGCAGGACCCAAAAGGGAACCAGCAGTGTCGTAAAAGCTAAAATAGCTTAGTGCGATCGACTGTATACTGTCGCTGAATCCAAATATCATTGTGTGATACAGTTTATCATTTCACAGATATGAGAAACGAAGCGTGGTATGGTCGGCAGGTTCCGCCTATGGGGGGATATCGTTTTAGCACACAGGTCTCCTCAGGCGCGCGGTGCTCACCCATGTTCGCATAGGCAGCGGGGCGAAATCTGAGAATTCCGCGATATTTCCTTCACCTTCAAAGCATCGACACCCCAGTCGCCATGGCTAACAAACCAACCTGGCCACCGCTTCATGGAAAACCGCTGATTCAAAGAAGGGTTAGCATAGCAAGGCCTCCGGCTCCACCCACAGAGGATTCCGACGTTCTCGTGCTCAACTCTCGGTCGACCTTGCCTGATCCATCTATTGTTGGGGCGGAGGTGCTCTACCTCGATCTCCGTCTATCCTTTCCGTCAACGCAGCCCACACATGTCAACTGGGCATTTGCAGGTGCGAGGGAAACTGTCCAGCTTAATGAGGAAGTGGAAAACGCCGTCCGATATCATTGGAAGCACGCCATCGATTCGCACGGAAGCGGAGAGCCACCAGACAAAGGGACCATGGTCAAGCAAAAAGATGAGAACGGAGAGCAGGTGGAGGTCGAGACGGGCGTGGGCATTAATCCTGAAACTGGGGGGCTGGGGCCCTACGAAGAGGTGTGGAAGTGCGTTTAGCTCTTGCACGGTCCCCAGGAGCATTTTGAACCTGACTCTGTTCCCATCGGCTCGTAAAGGGAAGAATACGTCCCCGTGGGCGCGCCATTCGCTTTCCTCATATCGAATGAAAATCCCAGCCAATCCACCAGCTTCATGGCAGTTCTTGGCCCACACGCGATGGGCCTCTGGCAGTCAGCCACTGCCGTCGAGGGGAGGTTGGCAATTACCCACGGCGATGACGGAAGACATTTCCATGCAGTGCGATTGCGCAGCAACGCTGAGAACTGTTGGGACGAAGGTGATGTTTACTCAAAGATATTCTCGACAGGATATCAGATCCTCGATGATCAACTCGAAAAACTTGTAGATGAGTTGCTGGAGCGGGAAAGGAAAGGAAAACAGTTGTGGAAACGGGGTGAAAGGCTCGTTTTGAAAGGTGAACGGAATAAAGACATGACTTGGACTGTTTGGGATGCGGGTCACGTCACCGACTAAGGGAAGAATGGAATGAAAAATAGGATATCATGCTATAGAATATTAGTTTTGTTGAGAGCTACTGTTGAGGATCAGAGAAGTAGATCCATCCGTGTGTTGTGACTTGGTTGATGAACCAAGTCCCGGTTCAGAGGTTAAACTGGGAAAAACATGATAAGAATAACGTTTGACAATGCTTTGCCATCTGGACCATACATCAGTGAAGGCCGATTAATGGATCGGGAAATATAGTTGGACGGTTTCCAACCGCGGAGGCGCAGAGTCAGGAACAAGACATTCGGTCCTGCACGAACCTCAACATCACAGCAAACTGAATCTGGAAACCACGTGGACTCACCGCTATCAGCGCTGATGATTGTATTCTGCTCATGAGTGACCGACGGGTTACTCATCGTCGATAAAGTCTTTGAACAGAGAATGGAGATCGGTGACTATCTAAGACCGACACATACAATCCTTTTAGCTGTTATGATCGATCAAAACTCCAGTGCGAAGGGAAATTAGTCTGTGATGCTGATTCAGAAGCCGACGACAACGTATCAAGGGCCAACAACGTTCGACAACGTTCCGTCAAACCACAGGCTGGCGTTCTCTCCTAAATTGTCGCGTTCCTCAATTTTCTACAAACTCGGAAAACTTCGACTTGCTGCTTTCGAGTGAAGACTTTTGCGTTTTGTTCGAAACGAGCTTGGAGTTTGACGCGTATCGAGCTCAAAATTGAAAAGAGAAGGGATTACGAACACAGCAAACGCTTGGCGGGCACCCTTCCGTGTGGCGAGTTTGTGTTGGAAACAGCCACTGAAGACAAAGCAGAAATTCAGGCGCAGCTGAAGCGCTGATCATTGGTAGTCATCGGGTGCCACGGCCGAAGACAGGGATCCGGGCTGAGCAAGACAAGGTCGGTAAAATGGTGGCGACCGAGGTTGTCTACTGCCAGCAGTGACCGTGGACGATGGGGATTTGAGGGAGTCCGCTGCGCTTGCTTGCTAGGAAGGCGGTGGAAACGAGGACAGAGCCGACGTCCGACCGATATCGATAGTAAGAAGAGTGAGGTAAGGAGGAGAAACGCTTTATGTAGTAAGTGGAGACACGACAATCGGCGAGCGCACGTTCGCGAGTCGTGTCGATGCGGTACGCGATGCTGCAATGGTTACCGCCGAATTGTCCCGCCATGGACATGTACACTATCACAGAACAATCTACTGGACAGCGGAAATACCGTGGCGGCACGGGTCGGGCTGCTCTGACGTTCTAACTCCGATCCAAGGGAAAACAAACGCAAATCGGTTGCCAGCCGATTAGATATCGCGAGCGCATATAAGCACCTTCATCATTTTCCCTCCACATCCCAACTCTTCTTCCTCCCTCTTCCTCCACAGCACTCACAATGGTAGGCATCATCAACGACTGATGTTTTCAGTATCTCTGACAATGTTTTTCAGGTCAAGGTCGGAATCAACGGGTGTGTCTCCTCTCCCTTGATGCCGACCGATATCTGATGCGGAGCACCATCTATCCTGTAGATTCGGTACGGTGCTCGTAGATGGCGGAAGAAATGTTGTCTGACCAACTTCCAGGTCGCATTGGTCGTATCGTTGCGCGCAACGCGTTGGAGAATCAAGAGATCGACATTGTTAGCATCAACGAGTATGCAATTCCATCGTGCCCCTAAATGTTTCTCAGCTAACTGCGTCCTCCACAGCCCTTTCATCAACCTTGATTACATGGTACGACACTTTGATCTTATCTGTGTCACATAGTTGAGCCATTTTAGGTTTACATGTTCAAATATGACTCAGTCCACCGCCGCTTTGAAGGCGACGTCTTTGCCAAGGATGGCAAACTGTACATCAACGGAAAGGCTATCACCGTTTTCGCTGAACGTGACCCCGCAAACATCCCCTGGAGTTCGGTCGGTGCCGAGTACATCGTTGAATCCACGGTAAGTGGTAACAAGTGCCTGCTGAATAGTGTCATTCTGATCCCATACTCGTGTCAGGGTGTTTTCACCACCACTGAAAAGTAAGTAATAGTGTCTCAAAATCCAGTCGAAACGTTTGATTTACATCTCCTGTTAGGGCGTCTGCACATTTGAAAGGGGGTGCCAAGAAGGTCATCATCTCCGCACCTTCTGCAGATGCGCCCATGTTCGTTTGCGGTGTCAACCTCGACGCATACGACCCCAAATACACAGTCATCTCCAATGCCTCATGTACCACGAACTGTCTTGCCCCTCTTGCCAAAGTCATCAACGACAAATTTGGCATTGTCGAGGGCCTCATGAGTACCATCCACGCTACAACAGCCACTCAAAAGACGGTTGATGGTCCATCTGCCAAAGACTGGCGCGGTGGGCGTGCTGTAAACAACAATATCATCCCCTCCAGCACAGGTGCTGCCAAGGCTGTTGGCAAGGTCATTCCCAAGCTCAACGGCAAACTCACGTGAGTAGATGGCCTACTTGGCTTTTTTTTTTTTGCTCGCATCCTTGTTTACAACGTTGGACCTCAGTGGTCTTGCTTTCCGTGTCCCAACTCTCGATGTGTCTGTTATAGACTTGGTTGTTCGCCTTGAGAAACCTACAACTTACGACAACATCAAGGCTGCTCTGAAAGAAGCTTCCGAGTCCGCACAGTACAAAGGTATCATCAGCTACACAGAAGATGCTGTTGTCTCCACCGATTTCGTCGGTGACTCCGCTAGTTCCATCTTCGACGCAACTGGTGGAATCATGTTGAACGAGACCTTCGTCAAGCTGATTGCATGGTACGACAACGAATGGGGCTACTCTAGACGTGTTTGTGACCTCCTGGTATTCGCTGCCAAGAAGGACGCAGAGGCTCAGGTTTGAAAGAATGGTGGTGCAATGTTGGCATCCATCTGATCCTCAAACTTCGCGTTAGTGTAGGATTACCAGAGAGCGGGGCTATATTGCAATTCGCCAACGAAAACGACATCATAATTGGTCAAGGCGCAGGCGTACCGTAGAGTCTAGGCTGGGTTCGGTAACATATGGATTTTTCACCACGCAATCAATGACCTCGTCGCCAGTTGTTTTTATTGCGAGTCAGAAGAAAATTCAACCCTGAGATCGCACCTACACCTGAGTTAGCCGACAAAGCAACATGATTAGAACGAACGGCCACCCTTACCATTACAACTTTTGGTGGTGCTGACATATCAGCCGGCTAGGGGTGTCCGGCCTATGTCCCAAATAACCCAAGATCTGCCTCCTAAACGGACACTGGAACCCTTCACGTATTGGCATGGTTGATCCGCGAGTGCAACAAGTTCGTTCAACTCCCACTCCTGCGCCGAGCTACCCGACGAGAACACGATTTCCCATTCATTGGCTTGCGCGTTTTGAGTGGCGAAGCTTATCCGCCGGTGCAAGCGAACAGCCCGAAAGTCTCGAGGTATGTTTGGAGCCTCGGATTCTCGTGCGAGTGCAAGGGCATGATGTCCCAACATCGCCATAGTAGCAGTGGCTTCCTCCACCTTGGTGGAGGAAGATACGAAGATGTAAGGCGATCCTGGAGGGAGAGGTTCGTCCCTGCGCACCCGAGATCAACCGACCGATTTCGAGACGGTATGGGTGTGCAATCTGACCTCCATATTTCCTCGTAGCATTCCTTTCGGCCCGTCGCGGGATTGAGTCCGATGCCGGTTTCGATCTCTATTCCATCGCGTTGTATCACCTCGCCCTCGTCTGCCAACCCATCGTTGCGTGAGTCGATCGTACTGTGGTCCCACAAGTATCGGAGTGGTGAAGTGGAGAGCGTGTGACGAAGACCCGAAAAGCCCCAGTTGATCTCGCTCGTGCGACCCAGTGGAAGGGAAAGACGGAGATCGAGATAGAAGAGGGTGGCACCGACTTCACCGGGAGATGTCGAGCAGGAAGACAGGACGAGGACGTCCGAGTCTTCGAATGGCGGGGTGGAGGGTATCCAGGCGATGCTTTGGCGGGTGGATATGAACGGTTCTCCGTGCAATTCGGAGGACATGGTCGTGGTGGCTGTGACGATGCAATTTGAGCTATGACGGCCAGGGCTCCGTCGAGGTTTGTGCTCGCTCTCTCTCGATGTCGACCACCACATAGATTGCGTCGAATGCACCAGGCGGTCGCACGACCTCCGCCGTTGCAGCCCGCATCTGCCCCTGGCTTTTCCAATGAATTTCTCCATGCGTTGTATGAAGACCTCATGTTATTGGAACCTGCACCGACACAAACCTCCCAGTCAGGCATGGATTTGCAGCAACTCAAGGACCCGCAAAACCTCTCGGATACTGTCGAGAGTCCCGTTTTCGATCGGACCCCGTCAATGTCCGACGCTCCCAGTGACGCTGTCGATACCCTACTCGCGGAGCACGCCAGACAAGGGAATGTCCAATATTTCGACTTGTTCATGTCTCGTCTCTCTGGTATGTCTTTATACGTTATTGGGGTGACTTTTTTTTTTCATCGCAGCATGCTCAGCTCCGCCCAGCGAACTGCAGCGGGATCTTCATGTCAAAGCCCACATTGTCAATGCATCGTTCTCTGCTCACTCCTCCGCACTGCCAACCACCCAACAATTTCCGACGGGTGCGCTCGCTGTCCTGCATCAGTACGAAGCCAGTGGTCACTTTGCCCCCATGAGATCCTACACCCGTGTCATCTCTGCCCTTTTCAACGTCCAAACGGGTCCTTCTTCTGACCCAAGGCTAGGACGCACCGCCGCGCAGGCGCAGGCTTGGGATCTTTTCGCCCACATGCGCTATGTTGCCCATCCTGTTCCGGACGCCCACCTGTATGCGCTCATGATTCGGGCCTGTGGGTCGTTTACTCGGCCAGAGCCGGAGCGTGCGTTGGATCTCTGGACCGAGATGCGGGAGAATGGCGTCGAACCAACAAGGGGGGCTTACGAGGCTGTCATCAGAGTGTGTGGTCGAGCGGGGCCGGAATGGGTGGGAGAAGGCACGAGGCTGGCGAGGGAGATGAGCGATCTGTATTCGATCGCGGGCGAGGGCGGGAAAGGTTTGTGGTGTGCTCTCCTGGAAGGTTGTAAGCGCGCCGGAGACCTTAAGAAAGCCCGGTGGATACTTGCGGAGGCCGTGCGAGGGAGCGGGGGTGGGACGAGCAGTGAGAGCTCGGTGCTGGACGCAGAACTGGTGACTCACGTCTTCCACACGTATGCGTCGTACAGGCCGCCGTTCACAAGAGAGTCGACGCGACTCGTCAACCACACCGCATCACAGAGTGGAGAATTGTCAACAGGCAATGCCGATGCGGAAGGCACGTCGGGCAATAGTAATCCGTCGCCGGAGGCATTCACCGAACAAGCCGTGGAAGGTGACGTCTCTGCAGACATGCCAGTACAGGATGTGGAGAGCGTGCCATCCTTTTCCCGTCTCCCTCCCCAGACACCGGCCGACGTGCTCGCTGAAACGCGGGCACTTTTTAACAGGATTCTTCAGGACAGATCGCTATTCACGAAGGGGAAGTATACTTCCATCCAAGGTGGCGCGCTGGCGGGTAGATTTGCGCATGTGGAGCTGACACCCGCGCTCTTGAATGCTTATCTGTCTGTGTTCTATAGACACGCCAGCATCGAGGCATCACGGGAAGCTTTCCATTCCCTCTTCCGCAGGGGTGGTTCGTCGGGTGAACCGCTCTTGCATCCTGACGAATATACCTATATCAATGCACTCGAGCGGTGTGCAATTGCACGCGTAGAAGACCGCCCTATAGCATCACAGTGGGCTGAAGACGTCTGGCAGGGCTGGGAAGCGATAGAGGTAAAGAGCCTAAGAGAGGGAAAGGGGAGCGTCGGGTCGTTTGCAAGGCTGATCGAGAAGGCGCATGCTGCCATGAGAAGGGTGTTGATACTGTAAGCCATATGGGTATCTTTATCCCTCTCTCGACTTGACGCCTTCTTGTAGGTCTGGTGACATTGATGGTGCTCTCATATTGTTGCGATCATTCGTTTCGCGATACCCGCCCAACGCAGTGCTGCAGTTGACTGATTCCCAGCCGGTCTCTGCGCCTCCGGTCACCGTGCCCATAGAGTCTCCACCAACGCCGAGGACCGTTCAACTTTTTGCCAAACCACCCATCCTTTCAACCCGGACCGTGCTCACGAATATAACGTCATCGACCGCGCGACCGTTGGTTCGACTGACGTCGTCGGCATCGCTCAAGGACGATCGTGTACCTCCCATTATTGCGTTTAGTGACGTGGAGCTGCTCCACACACGGCTGGTGGAGCACAGGAGGCTCAAGGAGCTCGGATACATTAAATGGGTTTGCATGGCGTATGCCAATGCGCTCAAAAAGAGGAGGGCAGCGGTCCTGGACGCTGATCCCGGGTCACGCAAGGGTACTACTGCTAGTGATTAATGTAGGACGGCCACGGAAAGTGCCGGGAATATTAGTCATGTTGGCAAATGAAACGAGCGGGGGGCATCCTTCGAGGACGATTTGATGGCGTATTTCGCAAGGCCTCAGCCATTCAACTCGGCTGTCAGGATCGTCGACCCAGCGGAACAGTCGGCCGACCAAAAACCTCTCCAGAAGAGGGGTATGTGCTCTTCCTCTTCATCCAATCACGTCCGAACCGCCTTCCACAGAATCGCCCCAGCGCCAATGCCGGAATATCCTCATTTACGGGTAGCATCTTTCCTGTCGCTCTTCTTCAGCCGTTGATCCGCCCCGTCAGCTCTTGTAGGTTCCAAGATAAAGGCTGTATCTACTATCATCCCCCGGTATGTGTCTCGGCATTTGTGTTTTAGCGCTGACATTTCCTCCAGTCCGACGGCCCCACCAACGGGTGAGCAAACTCATCAGCTGCACCGGCGCCCGCTGACTCTCTACAGCGCACCTCCAGACTCTCCGGCACCTACTGCCCTAACCCCTCAGGCGGTCAATGCCCCCGTGTTCGTCCCAAAAATTAATTTCAACCCCGCTGCCGCTGTGTCTCCAACCGCCTCCCCTTCATTTTCTCCCTCGTGAGCCCCACCCCATCTATCGTGGTGCCTTGTCTGAACGGGCAACTAGTCGCTCCTCCCCTCCCTATTACACGGATCTTGACGAATACGACTTGTATGCTACGCACGATCAGCCGAACGGTTCCGGTCAACCGCCTGACGAGCAGGATGTGGCAAGCGAATATCAACAAATGGAGCATCAACTTGCGTACATGTCGGATCATGTCAGTTTTTCGTCCCTACCCCACATATCATAAGCTTAAATGTTATCATTCATAGATGAGTCAGGCTGAATACGATGACACTGTTGCGTCTTTGGGAAGCCACTATCCGCCTACTCAGCTATCCTATGTGCGACAGCCTGTCAGTTGCATGTTCGGATCCGGGCAGCGACGTTCAGGCTTATCCTCTGATCTAGCTCGACTACCATCTCTACACGCGCCCGATCCCCGATGTACTCGTTCCGTCGCACTTCATGTCTGACAGCGTTCGTGAAGAGCTTCAGACGCGTTCAGAAGCCGCTCATGCGATCTCGTTCCCGCCCTATAACCTCCCTGACGAGCTGCAGGGCTATCATTCACTTGTCCCACTCGAGCCGACACCATCCGACCGGCGGAAATTTTTCACCTGGTTCTCCACGGTTTACCGCGCAACGAATTCCAATGATGGGATCGCTTACGCTTTGCGGCGCGTTGAGAGTGTGTCCTTTCTTGGCGCGGGGGAGTACAAACCGACTGATCCATGTAGATTTCAGACTCATGCACCAGGTCGCGTTTGGCGCGATTGAAGCCTGGTCTCGGGTGCGACATCCCAATATCGTTAGGGTACGAGAAGCCTTCACGACGCGTGCCTTCAACGATAACTGTCCGTGTCTCGTTCGGTCTACATGTCTACTGTTTTGATGTCTGCCCGACCCACAGCTCTAGTGGTGTCATACGACTACCATCCCAACTCGCAAACGCTGTTCGATCTGCATCTCCGCCCCAAGCAGGCTGCGTATCTGCAGGGTAGGTTCGGGGGGGCCACGAATACTATCGTTCCAGAAGCGACGCTCTGGTCATATATCATTCAAATCGCGAGTGCGATACGAACGGCGCATGAAGCGGGGTTGGCGGTTCGTATGGTCGATCCGACCAAGATCCTTGTGACAGGAAAGAATCGGTGTGTGTTGGCTGTCATTGTGCATTGCCCTCCGTTGTTAAGAGCATGCCAGCCTGCGAATCAGTTCGTGCGGCATCGTTGACGTGCTCATGCATGACACGCGGCAAGACGTGGCCCTGCTTCAACAAGAGGACTTGGTAATGTTTGGACGGCTTGTGTTTGCATTGTGTTGTAGCAATCCTGCGGCGATGAATGCGCTGCCCAAGGCGCTGGACTTGATAGGAAGGATGTATTCGGCAGATATCAAGACCTTGGCGTTGTACCTGATCTCCAAACCGGTACCGCACAAAGTAAGCCGGTGTCGTTCTAGATGGATCGAGGTTTTGATGGCGGGTTTCGTTGGGACGTAGGGTGTCGCACAGGTCATTGAGATGATCGGTAAGGATCGGTTGCTATCTGAGATGGAAGAGATTCAAACGTAGGCATCCGAATCCATTGGTGGCAACCGCATCCTGACTTTTGGTGACAGTGGTACCGACCGATTAGAGAGTGAGCTCACCAGTGAGCTCGAGAATGGGCGTCTAGTCCGTCTGCTGTGCAAATTTGGGTTCATCAATGAACGGCCAGAGTGCGTGTGCTTGTGGTGGGCGACTGGACTGGCCGCTCACGTTGGTCGCTAGATTTGCTTGTGAACCGCGTTGGTCGGAGACGGGGGACCGGTACATTATCAAGCTGTTCCGCGACTACGTGTTTCACCAGGTAGACGAAAACGGGAACCCCGTCGTGAACTTGTCACACGTTCTCGCATGCCTGAACAAGGTGGGTTCCGAGGGTATTTTGCTGTTGGATGCATCACGTCATCTTTGCACCAGCTCGACAGCGGGACCGACGAACGTATCATGCTGGTCTCTCGGGACGAACAAAGTTGTCTGGTGGTGAGCTACAAGGAGGTCAAGTCGTGCATCGATGCAGCGTTTGGGTTCGTCGTTCATCTGGGTGTCGCCGACTGGTGCTGACTGTGCGCGTCGCAGGGATCTTTCCAAGGCGTCGCGTTAGAGGCAAAACTTGGGGATAAAATAGGTAGAATTTGGAAAAAAAGACGCGAAAAATACATAAAAGATTGTTGGCTCTGGATCCGCTAATCACACCCGGTAACCTTGCTCTAGCGATTCAGTTGTCCACGAGGAAAAATGCGTCATGAGTGCGCTGTTTCGCGAACCTGTGTCGACGTTCGCGAGATGAATGCCGGTAGGAGAAGCACGCCCTTAATGAGCGAATGCTGAGTAGGCATTCTGTTTGAGCGCACGTCGTCATTCTAACGTCAACACGGGTGTGCTTCCTTGACTATGTTTTCTCTTGTCGCTTTGCGGTCGAATACGGCAAGGCGGACCGAACTTTGAGTGCCTTGACGCAGTCGAGTGTGAAAATAAGAATAAGAATATTTGGACCGTCATGTGAAATCGGTTCACTTGTGCACCATCAATGCCGTCCACCGCGAGCCTGCCCGTCGTCCCGCTGCCCCAGCCCGTCCTCCTCCTCCCCACCGCACGCATCTCCTTCCCCGTCTCGCGCGCACTCGCAGACGCCCTCCTCGCCCTCCTCGATGGCGCCGACGCCGGCCAGCCCGTCGTCGCAGCCATCCCCGTCCCGGTCCCCCTCGAGCCTCCCACCGGTGACCAGCCACCGAATCCATCGCCGCCCACCCACGGCGTCGCTGCCCGCGTCGTCCGCCTCGTTCGGGCCCGCACCACGGCGTCCCCGGCCTCACGCCACCCCTACATGCTCTCTCTCCACGGCCTGGCTCGCATTCGCCTCGTCCAACCCCTCGACCTCGGCCCCTCCACGCTCGATGCCCTCCCCCAGCATGTGGTTGCCTACCCCGCTCCCGACGAGACCCCGTCTCACGAGACCGTCGAGGCCTTCAAGGACGCCGCTCTCAGGATGCTCGACAGGCTCGCCAAGGACTCCGTCCAGCCCCAGCGGAAAGAAGACTGGCTCAAGATCGCCGCCATGCTCGAGGACATCTCCGACCAGCGGGCCGCCTGGATGGCCGACGTCCTCGTCGCATCCATCCCTGGCCAATACGCTGACAAACTTGGTGAGGCCGTCTATTTTTTTCCTATCATGGGGCCTGCATCCGTCACATGGCATATCCAATGTCCGCTAACCCCGCGTGCGAGTCGACAGATTTTCTCGCAGCGACCGAGGTCGAGGACCGTCTCCACCGCGCGACCGAGATGTTCATCAAACAGCAATCTATCTCCGAGGTCTCCAAAAAGATTGCCACCGCTGTCGACGAATCGCTTTCCCGTCAGCAAAAGGAGTATTTCCTCCGACAGCAACTCGCCGCGATCCAACGCGAGCTCCAGAGCTTGCATAATACCACGTCTGGACAGGTCGGGACCCCGGGTGCGACCGGCTTCGGACCGGGAACCTCGGGAAGCGAACTGGACGAAGACGAACAGGCGGACGCGGACGATCTCGCCGACCTTCGAAAGAAGATCGAAGCTCTCGACGCCGGCAGCGAGGAGAGAAAGGTCGGAGTCAGGGAGTGGAGGAGGTTGAAACGTATTCCACAGGGGAGCGTCGAGAACGGCGTTATCAGGACATATGTGAGACGTGACTGTATGCGGGACAGTGTCGATGCTGACCCGACGTCTAGCTCGAATGGTTGACGAGCGTGCCCTGGCCGTCTGCGGTGGCCTCCCAAACGGCCCCACACGATGCACTCTTGGATCCGGGATTCCTGGTCAAGGCTCGGTGGGTCACTGTTCGACGCAATAAATACGCCGCTGTTGCTGACCATTCCCTTAGTGCTCAGCTCGACGCAGATCACTACGGCCTCGAGCAAATCAAACGCCGCCTGATAGAATTCCTTGCCGTCGTCCGATTGCATGCCATGGCTAATGAAGCCCCACCGTCTCTTCCTACTAAAGCTGTCGAAGTGTCCGCGAACAAGCCAGTCAAGGCTTCCTCGGACTGGTCTAATCCCGAACGTGCACTCGTCGCCATTTCCAGCGGAGGTGCCATCTCGCGACAAGTTCCAATATCTACGGAGCCGCCTAAAGCACCCTCTCCAAAGAGAAAGAAGGGCGTCAAGGGCCCGATATTATTGTAAGTGGGGATAATGGTGTGACATGTCGAATGCTGAATTGAACGTGTGAGCTCGTAGGTTTGTGGGTCCACCAGGAACGGGGAAGACGTCGCTCGGTCAATCGATTGCAAAGGCCCTTGATCGACCTTTTCAACGGATATCGCTTGGCGGTGTGCGTGACGAGGCGGAGATTAGGTAGTTATTCCCGCTTTTCGATCGAAAAGCAAGAGGAACTCAGGTGAAACTCTAGGGGACACCGGAGAACATACGTGGCATCTGGTCCTGGCGCCATCGTGCAGGCACTTCGAAAAGCCAAGAGGTGTGATCCCGTCATACTGCTGTGCGTCCTTTGTCATGAACTGTGCCGAGATGTTGATCTAACCATTTTGCAAAGTGACGAAATCGACAAGGTTGGACATAGCAACTTTCATGGTGATCCATCCGCTGCTTTGCTGGAAGTGCTCGACCCCGAGCAGAACTATGCCTTCAATGCAAGTATCAATCTTACCGATCTCATTCAGACGGTTACTAATCAGTGATCTTTAGGACCACTACATCAATGTCCCTGTCGATCTCAGCCAAGTGCTCTTCATCTGCACGTCGAACACGCTCGAGACCATCTCTGCCCCATTGCTCGATCGATGCGAAGTTGTCGAATTGTCAGGGTACACCTATGACGAAAAGATGCACATCGCGCGCCGTTTCCTGTTACCGAAGCAGATCCGGGCCAACGGCCTCGCACCGTCTCAGGTCCAACTGACGGATGATGCGCTGCTCCACATTGCCACGGTGTACACGCGCGAGGCGGGCGTGCGAAGTCTCGAGCGCGCGATCGGCGCGGTCGTCCGCTTCAAGGCTGTTGAGTGGGCCGAGTACCTGGACGCGGGCGCGAGCGCGGGCCACCGCAAGGAGTGGCGCACCGTCGTCGAGGAGGGCGAGCTGGAGACCATTCTCGGTGTACCACGCTGGGACAGCGAGGAGCGCGAGCGGGAGGAGAAACGCGGCGTCGTCTACGGGCTCGTCGTCACAGGTATGGGCGAGGGCGGGATCCTGCCCGTCGAGAGCACGGCCGTGCCCGGTGCGGGACGGCTGAAGCTGACGGGCAGCCTCGGTGACGTGATCAAGGAGAGCGGGGAGATTGCGCTGAGCTGGGTCAAGTCGCACGCGTTCGAGCTCGGGATCACGGCCGGGCGGGGCATCGATCCACTCAAGGTCCCCGATGCGATCGACGTCCATCTGCATCTTCCTGCGGGGGCCCAGAAGAAGGACGGCCCAAGTGCAGGCATCGCGATGGTGAGGCATGCCCCGCTGTGGTGGCCCGTGCGCTCACGGACATCTTAGACGTGCGCGTTCGTGTCGTTGCTGAGCGGCGCGACGGTCCCCAGGGACGTGGCCATGACGGGCGAGGTGCGTCGTTGGTCGATCGTGATGGCCGGCTCTCTGACACACTTCGGTGCAGATCACGCTCCGCGGGCGCGTGACGCCCGTGGGCGGCATCCGGATGAAAGTCCTCGGCGCTCACCGGGCACAGATCCGCAAGGTCATTCTTCCGTGGGCGAACAGAAAGGACGTCGAACACGATGTGTCGCCCGAGGTGCAGCGAGAGATGCAGTTTTGCTTCGTCCGGACGATCGACGAGGCGCTCGAGGCGGCGTTCGGGCAGGGCACGTTGGGCTGGCGGAGAGGGGCTGTTCAGCTGGAGAGCCGACTATAGCATTCTTTATCTCCCCATCGCTGTCGCTTTGTTGTATGCTCTCGCTGACACTTTATAATCAATGAAATGTGTACCACTTAGATCGTCATATGACATGGGAATGGGTGTGCGCGTTCGGTCATGGGCAGCGACGACGATCATCCGAATGTGCTGCCGGAATGCAGAGTCGCATATTAAGGGATACAGGGCTGATCGATATCGACGATGGCAACACAGGGGAGCAGTCTGAATCCGATAGTTACTTTGCTGTTCGAGTGAAAGAGAGGGAAGAGAAACTAAAATTACCAAAACAAACACGCTACCGTCTTCTATTACATGCGAATACAAAAAAAATGGGGAATGATATGCGGTGCCTCCTTCAGATGGCGAGTGACGGATCGTAACACTTTAGAATCCGGAATCGATATGCAGAAACAGAGAGGGAATGCCAAGGCTAATTAGTTCGCTTGCACTGGTGAGATATGAAAAGAATGGATCTGAAAGCATTCGGCGGATCAGAAGATGTAGCTGATGTGGCTCTATGCGGTTGCATGTTTGATCATCTGGATAAAAGACAATAGGCCTGAGCAACGTTTCTCTAGAGAGGCAAACCGACCTCACCTCGCGAGCCCAGCGCATGGTCTTTTTGGTGTCTGCTGTCATGCCACGCTTGTTCCGTAGTTCTGACGCTATCCACTCAGCAAGCAGCAGCTGTTTGAGCTGACCGTTGGGGAAACCGTCCGCGAGGTCACCAAGGAGCCCAAAGGACAATTTGACAGTGACCTCCGATCGGTCGTCGTCAGCCAGGCATCGTTGAATGAGCTCCAAGATGTTTGACGTATGTGGAAGCAGCAGGTGCACTAGAGATTGCGGTGAGTAAATGAGGAACATGCAAAGCGGCGACATACCCTTGTCGGTGTTCTTGAAACCCGTAACGACTCCCGTGTAGGCTTCCAAGATACCCTCGCGCAGTTGAGTCACGTAATCGACCAAATCAAAATCAAGCTTTCGAAATACGGAATGAGTGGACACGATCAAGAATACGAAGCAACAAGGCTTACAGGATTGGGTTGAAGAGCACCTGCCTGTCTCAGCACGCCCATAGTGGTGTCAACGTAGGGCTCAAAAGCAACGTTAATCGCGAGCGCAATGTCACCAAAGCATGATAATATAGAGATCTTGACGTTGCGGTTCAAAACCTCACTCTGGAGGTTTTCCAGCAGGACATTCATAAATGCACCGGCATACTGCGCGCTCTGATCACCTAATGCGCGCGAGATATCGCCGATAACGCCGACGGCAACCATGCACAATTGGGTATCTTCGTGCGACTTGAGGGCTGTGTATAGGTACGGTA
This sequence comes from Tylopilus vinaceipallidus, assembly GCA_038089215.1. NCBI lineage: Eukaryota > Fungi > Basidiomycota > Agaricomycetes > Boletales > Boletaceae > Tylopilus > Tylopilus vinaceipallidus. Next base: position 30,023 of record JBBPKK010000080.1, read on the forward strand.
GAAACGCTTGGATATATGGAGCAAAGCCTGACTCCAGTGCTACTAGGGGCATCAAGGAACTTTCCGGGGGGAAAGACAAGGGATACTCACCAGACGCTAGCGAGCCAATGACCAAGAATGCGTCCTCAACAACAGTTGATGTCTTTCCAGCTGCCCGGATAAGTTCGATAAGGATAGTCATGATACGGTCTGCCATGGGTTGGATACCCTCATTCAGCCGGCGAACCACGCTCTGCAGTCGAGTCAGCGGGAACTCTACATGCCTGCTGCAGAAGACGACACACAATGACAACGCTACATAGATTGCTCTGCAACTCGTTCCAGTTGTTCCGGTCATCGATACCAATGATTTGGTTCTATTACAATCAGTGAGATCGCCGTAATGACTGGAAGAACACCACATACCTGCATCCCCAGTAGTTGCTCCATACGTACAAGAATTGTGATCAGAGTGTTTTGAACGACTGGAATAACATCAGCGCTCGCATGGCTGACGTAGGACGTAATAGCCTCGTAGGCAGAAGTTCGGAAATTCGCTTCGTTGGTTGTCCTAACAGTAGTCAGAAAGGTCGGAAATATATGCGCAATGATGCAATAGCACTCACGTCTCGGTGACACGAAGGAGGGCATTGACGATACCCTCGTAATACGGTGACAAGTGGCCAGTCTGCGATGCCTCATTCTCATCCTCGAGGTAGCCGAGTTGGTCTGCAAGGTTCATTAAAGCCCAGCAGCAGTTTGTCACAATGCGCGGGTTGTCTTGCAGGCCTGTCACAAGCACAGATATCAATGGATGGAGGTGTACATCGGGCTTGATCGTGATGATCAACAAATCACAGATCCGACCGAGTGTCCACGCGGTCGTGTCTTTGACATGCAAATTGGAATCATTCATCATTCCGATCAGGAGAGGAAGAGCCTGGTTTACAAGAGGCATGAGTACGGTGGGATCGGGACCATCAAGGATGGAGCCAAAGGTCATGACAGCGGCTTCGCGTTGATGCCAATCTTGGGACTTGATATGGGCCTCGATGAACGGAATGACAGCAGGGACAATGGGATCCGCGACTGCCTGCGCCATATAGCCCAAGCACGTGCCCGCAGACATGGAAATATTCCACTCGTCCTCATCGGCGTCCTCCTCTTGACGGGTAAGAAGGGACAAGAGCACAGGGATGACTTCGGGCAATGCAACCTTTGCGAAAAACTTTGACTCAACCTCTGGCGGTTCGCCATAGTCGGCAGCCTGAGTGCTGGAATGAACGACGTAACCAGCCGAGAGGGACACATAATTACCTCCCGTGCCTCATGCGCAAGCTCGATTTCTTCTTCGCAAACGGTCGTCCAAAACTCGACGGCCTGCAATGCTACGCGCTCATCGTTGTGTTTCATACCCATGACTGTCAGCTGGAGATAAAGCGTTGGCAGACGACAAGGACGATTGGTGGACGATCACGGACCCCAAAGAGCGCCTGCTCCATATAGAACGCCATCTTGTCGTAATAGAGGGCCATAATCTTGACTAGACATTCGAATGCACCGACCTGAACGGCCACTGCGGGGTTCTGTGTCGCTTCGCAGACGACCTGCATGATGTAGTTCCGCTCGCCCTGCCAAATGATGAGGGGATGGGGTGATGGGGTGATTCAGACGACACACCTCGCGCTCAAAGTTCTCGCGAACGAACTCGAGGGAGTTGTACAGGGCATGGACGGCAGCCAGCTGCACTTCGGAGGACGGCTCGTCCTTGCGAGCGCCGTGGATGACCGCCGTGAGGATCTCGTTTGATCGCAGACTCAAAATCTCGGGTTTCTAGCGCGACGGTCAGGGGACAGGAAGGCAGCGACCGGCAGACGAACGCACGATGGACTCGCAGATGTAGCCGATGGCCTGGAGCGTGGCGATTTTGAGATTGGTGTTGGTGCCGTTGTTGACGAAGCCAAGGAGCAGCTCGATGAGATCTGGCCATTGATCGTGCGGGAGTTCGACGGCGGCAATCGCGGCGACGACCTGGGCGGCGAAGGCACCGGCCTTGGGGGCGGGGGAGGCGAGGGTGGCCAGCGACTCCTGCTTGATCTTGCTCTTGGCGGCGGCGTCAAAGGCGAGCCATTTGCTGGTGGCCTCTGTTTGCCTTGCGGCCTCCTGGGGGGCAGGTGTGAAGACGGCCGGCGAGGGAGTGGGGGGACGACGCGTTTACGTACACGGGCAGAGAGTGCGTTTTTGAGGGCGAGTGCGGCTGCGTTGCGGATGTGGAGCTGCGAGCTCTCGTTGGCGAGCTCGGTGGAGAGCATGACCATGTACGCTGGCTGGTTCGGGGGGTGAATGGGGTGGGGCGCCGTCGGGGGCGGGACATACATAGTTCTCTCTCGAGGCATTTTCGAGCTGCTGGGTAGCGTTCTGACGCGTGCTCGCGTCTGTCAGGCGGGCATCGGTGTGGGGGGAGTGAGGAGGAGGGGGACGGGCGGCGTACCGGGCGAGAGGGTATTTGCGAGGAGTTCGCTGGCGTTCATGATCAGGTCGTGCTGTTTTTCTGAGAGGGCAGAGGGAGGAGGGGCTGGTCAAGTCGCGCGGCAAGCGGCTGTTCAAAAATTATTACTGTAGGTAATCCACCACCATGGCCTCCCTCCCTGATCGCTTCCAGGCCCGCGGTGCCCCACGCAGTGCCCGCGGCACACCCGCCCTCCGAGGCGCAAAGCCGCCCGCCCCCAGCGCCGACGCAAGGTAAGCAACCCGCCGCCCGCCCGCCATGCGTATTGAGCACACCCAAGCAAGAGCAAGCGCGAGGCCATCCTCGATCTCTCAAAGTACGTCAACGAGCGCATACGGGTCAAGTTCACCGGCGGGCGCGAGGGTGCGCCCGCCCCGCTCTCCTCCTGCGCCCGTCTGATCTCCCACAGTCACCGGCGTCCTGAAGGGCTACGATCAGTTGCTCAACCTCGTGCTCGACGAGGTCGAGGAGGAGCTCCAAGGTAGCCCACTCGCGCTGCCGATCCTCGCGATCTGATCTCCCCTCATCAGAACCCGAACCCCAGTCGCGCGCGCTGGGGCTCGTTGTCCTGCGCGGACCCACCATCACACTATTGAGTCCCGTCGATGGCTCTGAAGAAATTGCAAACCCTTTCATCGCACAGGAGTGAGAGGACCCCCAACACGAGAGGAATGGCTAGGTAGCAACCATGTACTTGAATTCCTGTCACTCTGCTGTAGTAGTAGTAGTGTGGTACGTGAAGCCGTACCAAGCGCAGAAGCTGGCGTAAAAAAAGCTACAGCAAACCAACAAGAAATTTCGGAATGTTGAATCCACTTCCCTTCGGCCGTGGTCCCAAGTACCTCGACTAATAACACCCCGTGGAGATTTCCCTGCCAGTTTCAGGAGCAACTACAGGCTGGCCTCGCTCATCGCAGTGGCGTCACACTACGCGGCGGCCCCGCGAGGTTCACGGCACCTTGGCCGGCGGGTATCGGGTGTGGCTGCCCTAGATTCCTAGTTCCTTTCGGCCCCGACTGACTTCCTAACTTTACAGGTATGTGCATTGGCGGCTGGGGTGACGAGTGACGTACTTCCTCTTGGATCGTTGGCGAGGATGGCGATACAGAGGCTGACGATGGCGTAGAGGGCGAATTAGCGCATGGGGCCGAGTAGGTATAAGAACCCAGGTTCATGGTCATCTCCATACCTCCTGGTATTTGCAGGATGTTTGTCCTCAACGGTGATCGGGAGGGTGATCTGGATTTCATCCGCCCACCAGAGATATTCAGATGACGTTGGGCAAGCTGGGCTAAAGTGGGGGAAGACGGCAACAGTTGAGAGCTGGATCTGGAAGAGTGGTCCGGGTGGGATGCCCTAGTCACAGCTGACGGAACATGGCGTGGAAAGGGTGCGGGCGAGTGCGCCAACATGGGCGAGCTTACCACCCCGCTCATCGATGCGTTTTTGTCACCGGAGACGCCACGGTCAGATAGGGAGGTGGCTGGTAATTCCTGCTCGAGAGACGGAGGCGCACTCTCCCCGAGCTCGTTTGTGTGATGATGATATGGTGACATAGATGGCAATTGAGATCCGGATGTAGGGTATTGACTCAGTGTGACATTGACAGCGTGTTCTTGTGTGTTGGGAAATGATGGCGAGATGCGAGATCGCGTCGCAGTAGTTTCATAGAATACAGTAGATGTGTCAGCGGGTGCGGGTGGAATTTGGACATGAAGGTGATGTGAACGTATTGACGGTGAAGTTTGAAAAAGAACAGGGGAAGGGTATGTGACCGACGGCCATGAGAATCGATTTGTCGCCTTTCGGCTCGGAGGGCCAGAGTGGGAGCGCCGAAGGAGATCAGCCTTCTGTGAAATCATCTCAGCTTCTTGGCCGGTAGGAGCACAAGGAGTCCGGTCATCTGACGAGTTTGCGTCTGCGGTGTTTGATGTCAATCTGCCTCTAAAGTTAAAAGGCTGAGCAACCATCATCACCGGTATAGAAGGCGGTTTGACCAGGGAACCCTCATTGAAGGATCGCGTAGATTGGTCATCAGATCCGGTAGCCTCCGAGTGGCTCTCCTCGTCGTTCAGAATCTCAAGGCTATCGCCTGATGCAGTGGACACAGCGCAATCTCTTGCGAAATTCGATGCTGTCGCTAATGCAATGCCTTGTTCAAGCTGGTCTTGAAATATGGCGTGGTGCTCAGGGGACGCTTCAGGAGGAGGAGGACTAGTCCACTGACTTCGCCTGGGAGCCATGTGTTCGGGCATACGGTGCTCTGGAGTTCGGGTTCCAGGCTGAAAGAACTCCGGTTTAGGAGATCGACGTTCCGAAGACACGTCCTTCGATTGCATTGGGCCGGAACCTTGACCCTGTGGGAGAAGCGACAGGCGTGGAGGGACAAAAAGTGAAGAAGCCGGAGCCAGAGGTGCACCATCAGCCTTCTCCTCGCAGAGCTGGGCGAGCGCTAAGGTGGCACGCGGCCGCAGTGCAAGAATCCGTGAGGCACGCATGAATTCGCCGCGTATCTATTGCATGGGGTAAATACGACCCGGTTGAAAGCTTGGACTCGCCGTTACCTGGTATAATCCATCTTTGGTAACGCATCGTGCAACATTGAAATCGGTCTCGAAGGGGTCCTGAACAGAAGTGAATGAATGCCACGAGTAATATAAACTCAATGGCCCACCTCTATACAAAAACGGTTTCGTTCCCTAGCGTCGTTGAACTTCAAACCGGAAAGCTGTTAGAAACAATAAACGCTTGAAGGCCGAGCGAAGTTGTTCCAACATACATCATTTTGCCATCCCTTACTTTCCTTCTTCAACAATCCAGCACGTATCGAAGCAACACCAGTATTGTACGTGAAATCACGAGAATAGTAACGGAAAAAGTCGATTAGACTGCATAAAGAGTGGTGAGGCTTGCATAGTATCCCGAAAGCCATCAACGTACAGTTCAGCAACGCTTTCTGTATTAGATGATTGCCAGCGCTGGCATAGGAGCTCGATGTCATCAAAAAACCTGAAATCGGCATTGGGTCAACTTCCCTTCTTGAGCGAGAAGTAATTGAGACTCTTACCATGTATTGTAACCACCAATATACGTGTCCTCCTATACAGGTGAGCATGAGAATCAAGTTAATACTCGGTACTGACTTTGGAGATAGGGCGCAGAGGAGGCATCTGCTGGAGATTCGGAAGTACAGGAGGGTTCTTGACATGAATAAGAAAATATATGACTAGAAGAACATAACCATAGGACGACAGCGTTCCTTGATATGGCGAATTGATTTTTCTAGATCGAGAGCAGATGAGACAAAAGGAGACGGACACCTAAGAAGCACAAGCACCGACCTTCGCTTACTCCAAACCTTGACTATACTTCCCTGTTGAGTGCGTGGCGAGAGAAGACGGCGCAAGAGGACTTACGGAACAGGACCAGTGTGCGAACACGAGTCGGGTCGGTCATGGCATAACACATCAGCAAGCGTGTGTTCTCTAGTGCGAGCCTGTTCTCGAAGCCAATGTCACACGCAATACCGGAAGGCAACCCGGGAGAGGGGTCCAAGGACAGCTTGACAATCGGAATGCGCGCATGGGGCAAAGGCTTGACGTGAAACTTGGTTTCTAGCGTTGACTGATGAACACGCGGAAAGAGAGTTGCTACAGAAACCAAGACAAACCGCGTTCGAGGAGATCACCGAGCATGGTGACAAGGTCGGAAGCGGAAAGGCGCTCATTCGAATCGATGAGGCAACAGAGGTCCATGTCTTCCAGGGGATCAACACGGGGGGCGGTATGAAGGAGAGAAGGGGACAGACCTGAATTACGAAGACTGAAGCCGTTGGCGGTGCTGCCGAAGGAGAGCAGACGGCTGTCGGGCTCTATGGTACGAATTAAGCGTTCAAGTAGTTTGCGGACGTCCTCCTTGACTGCCATCTCTTCTGGAGTCGGGAGGAGCTGAATGACGAAATCAAATAGTGCCTGGGAGAGCTCGACGATGAAGAAGCGGTGTTTGGAGGCATGCCTGGTGCGCTGGCTAACGTAGGGGAGGGAAGAGGGAGCAGCAAGTGCGGCCTGCGCCATGATGGACCCGAAGAGCACCGAGAGGTCGAGGTTGACCAGCGATTTGGCTGAGAAGGAGCAAGCTGATGGACGAGGATGAGAACGGAATCCGCGACGATCACCTTCGCTGTGTGAGGCTGAACTGGATGCTCGCCGATGCCCACCCAGGCGGACTGCCCGATTCGGAACTCATCGCCAATTATCCAACTCTACACTACCACTAGGTTACTCTCTGTACGCGTTGACGTCTGCGCCAACTGAGCTCTCGACGGCTCCCACTGTCGCTGAGGCGCCACGGACGGAAATACGACACATCACGCAGCAAGCGGGGAGCGTGTGGATCAAGCGATATTTGCGGCGTCGTACAGCGCTACGTACACAAGAGCGAAAAATTTAAACGCAACCCATCTAAACATACAGACGGGCGACTACGGAGTGATGTATATACTCACAGAGGGAAGCATGCGGCCGAGTCAGCGGGTACCAGATTTAGCTTTGCCAAGAACTGCCATGAACGCGAATCAACACATGGCACAACTGCATTCCGGGAAAGCTGGCAAACCTGTCTCATAGCTGACTTCAGAGGGGTCTGTGCCCTGGATCTCTAACGCGATGCCATCGAGCCTTCGCCTGAGGGCGTCTCGTGAGGACGCGAACAGCATCTTGGCCTTAATTTTAGCGTCATCCGGAGCCCTGATGGACCACACAACACGACACCAGTGAGTGGACGGTTATCTTTAGCGGACACCACTGACCAAGAGATGAAAAAAAGCTTGTTCCTCTTCCCATCCTTCTCAAACTCAAAGTCATAGACCGCCCACCTGCACTCAGTCTCTGGCAGATCCTTCAAAAATACATCGTAGTCTGACTCTTCAGACGTCTTCTCGACGACGATCTCCGTACAGGCCTTGTTGAGGTTGAAGATAATATACTTGAACTTCTTGCCCAGCTTGAGTTCACGGAAGCGTTCAACGCACTCATCCGACGCCTGCACACCAGAAGCCTACGGCGTCCTCAGAACATGGCGGTAAGCCACTGTCAGCAAGCTCGGGCTCACCATGATGAACGGACAATAGAGACGGGTCGCGATATCAATCGCGATCGAGCCTGTGTCTATCAAAACGGAACTCCGACCTAATAAATTGCTTGCGTAAGCGGCCTGGGGTCCATCCCAAGGGCGTCTGTGCTTTGCTCCCGACCGTCATGGCGTCCCTCTCCAAGGACGCGGACGCGTTCAAAAGGGTGCTGCAACGCCAGGATTACACGTCCTGGCACTCGCAGCCCGCAGCGAATGTCAATACACAGCTCGTGTATGCCGTCGACCACCTCAAAGTGATTCGAGTGTCTGTCTGCATGAGAGCAAGGCTGATTCCGCGTCCAGTCCACTCCGAATCCAATGAGGTTGCAGGACATCGCGATTGTGACGGACACGCCCCTCGAGACGGACCAAGTCCTGTTGGAGAAGTTCAAGGCACACGATCGCATTCAGTATGACCCGAAGACGGACCTGTACTCCTACCGTGTAGGTATTTCCGGTAGTTCCAGCGCACGAGGGCTGAACCATCTCAAGCACGACTTCAATTTTCGCAATAAAGCTGCCCTCTTGACCGAAATTCAGCGCCAAACTCGAAAGGGTGGAGGGATACCTGTCCGCGCGCTAAAGGAGTCCTGGAAGGAAGCACCACAGGCTATCGAGGAGCTTGAAAAGGAGGGGGATGTGCTCGTTACTCGCACAGTCAAGGATGGACAATTGAAAATGGTCTTTTGGAACGAAATCAAGCCTGATGAAGATAGCGGAGGTAAATCGGTCGAGAAAGGTTAGCCGTCTCTAATTTGCGAGCCACATCAGCTAATCCGTGCACCTTAGAATTTCTTGATTTGTGGCACCAGCTCAAAGTGCCAAATGATGTTGATCTACTTAAGGCACTTGCTTCAGGTGCGTTTACATTTTTTCATCTTGCTGGAGTTGCATCCGTAGCTGCGCAGAGGGGTTGCAGGCTACCGCAGCAGAAGCTCCCGTACCCAAAGCCCCTGCAACTGCGAAGAAAAAAGGGAAACGCTCTGTCCCTCGGCAAAGACAAGTCAAGATCACGAACGTCCATCTGAAGGGAGAAATAGATTTATCACGGGATTATCACTCTGCCAACAAATGACGTTGGCGTTTCATTTCCTAGAGTACCCTAGTTGACGCTTCTGAGCGTTTAGTGTATAGCTTTGTAGAGCATAAATCTGAATGTCTAATATGGGACAACAACAATGCTAGTAGCATCCTCGGGTTCTAAAAAGAGATACTGGAAAGCCGTGCACATTCTCTTCACGGTGTTTCCTCAACCTTTAGTAGCAACTTCTTTCCATATTTCCCGCTCCCTAAGCGAGAAATTGCGGCGCGAACTTTCTCTCCTGCATCCGCATCCGACTCTTGGCGTGCGATCGTCAGAATCTCGTGTTCTGGGCCATCGAGCTATCGGACAGTAAGCTAACGAGCATGCACACCAATACTAGTGCCATGCTTACCTTTCCATCACGTGTAAGTTCAGTGAGAGTGTGCACCATCTGATCGCGCTCCTTGAGGCTTTTTTCATCATACCATCGCGACTGCCAAAATCCGTGACACGTCAAGTTCCTGAAAATGAAAAGGGATGTCGGCAAGGACAGCGGCTCTTTTGACATGGCTCCGTATGATACCAGATGCGCATTTTGGCCAAGCAGGCGCGCCATCAAAGTCGTCGCTTTCCCCCCGACACAATTCAGGCCCAGTTGGACGTCCTACGAAAATCCTGGGTAAAGGTTCTACGCAAGAGAGGATCAACCTACCCTTCCCTGTGTCCAAGACGAAAAGGTGGTTTTGAAAGCCCTGTCCGACAGTTCATCGTAGGTCGCGACATGGGTCGCTCCCAAGGCTTTCAAATGTGATTTCAGCGATTCCACGTCTTCCCTGTCGATCATGTGAGCCATGAAACATAGAGAAAGGTCCAAATTACCTGTCACGAATGAAGTTGATGGTCCGGATGCCCACGGAAGCAGCAATCTGAATGACTGCTTGCCCGACCTGCTTGCAGAGTCAACAGTCACGGCAAAGCAAGACAGGGGAATAAACGTACAGCGCTATTCGCTCCGTTTTGTACCACCCAATCGCCTTCCTTCAGCTGAACGTAGTCATGTAGCATGTTGTACGCAGTGGGCGGGTTGACCTGACATACCGTCGTCGGTCAAGTTTAGCCAGGCCAACGATAACACGCACTGTGAGAGTGGCAGCCTGCACATCGTTCAACGCCGAGGAATCCACCTTGAGTGTATCCTCGACGCGGACGTTCCTGCTTGAGGACCAGGTTCCCATTTGTGGCTTCGCCATGACCACCCAATCCTTCTCTTTCACATTCGTGACACCATTCCCAACGGAAAGGACCTCCGCTACTCCCTCGTTGCCGGCAACGAATACTGGGCATGTGTCAGACGACAAGTCAGTGCTTGGAGAGGGCCGTGCTGGATAGATGCCTTCAATCACGTTGAGGTCCGCGGGGTTGATGGGGGAGAGCAGAAAGCGAACATTGACTGTTCCCGGAGGCGGGGAAGAGAGATCCGGGAAACTGACCACAGAAAGAACAGAGGACGGGTCCCCATTTTTGCTGTACACTACGGCCCTCTGACCTGGAGCGGCAGCCGAAGTTCGGAATGCGCGTGCGGGACCGCACAAGCCCGGACGTGAACGGAATGCACTCCGTTGACGGACGGCTGCAGCTATAATCATCTTGGCTACGTCACACAAACAGAGAAAGGAGTTCAGGCAACGACCTTTCAAGCGATCTTCGGGGATTGACCAGACTCTGAGTATGATCACAAACAATCTGACGATTCCGAATGGAGTGTAGTTTGTAGATAATACAGTGATAGGATAATGCCACAATCTAGGCGTACAACCTGTGAATCGTGTCATCGATGTAATATGCACATGCTCATATGAGCAAAAATGAGGGATGGGTGCAAAAACACACGTGTGGAAGCATCCACAGTGAGTATCCCGGTGGACAGCAGAAAAAAAGAGTTGACGATAACGTCCAAAAGCGAGTGAATATCGTGAAGCTGGCAAATGAGCAATAAACCCCATGTAAGTAATAAATACTGAAGTCATTACCCGCCCGGCAGTAAGCATCATGTTGGAATCAGTGTTCTTCTCGGGTGTCTCGAGGGCACAGGTGTAGATACGTTTTCTTTCTCGTCCGCACTAGGAGTAGACGTGACACTCAGTCTTCGGCTGGGCAGCTTGGACTTGGATTCTGCACTTGAGCTGGATGCTCGACGCAGTGCGTTAGAAACGGGTGGTCTGGAATTCGTAGCTTTCGCTAGGGTGGAAGGAGCGGGCGATGAAGTTTGAGGACCACTTGCGAGTGTTCGCAGGACTTTGGAAGGTGGTATTGCATTTCCGGTCGCCTTGGTGGCAGTGGACAGAGCTATGTTTGTCCGGCTAGAGGTCGAGCCTACGGTGGCACGTGCTCCGTGTTTGCGTTTTACCTGGTCAGACCGGAGGTGGGTTTCTCAAATTGACAATATTGGTGGATGATACGCACCAGTTCAAGTTCTTGCTGCTTCGATTCCAATGCGATGTTAAGACCATTAATATCCTCCTTGTCTTGGTCGATCTGTTTGTTAAGATGGACGATTGTAACCTCCAAAACCGCGCTATCTTTTTGCAACTGTTGGATATGGGTCCGTAAATGGGAAATTTCCAACGAGAAATTGTCCCGTTCCGTCGTGACGTTGTCCTTCTCCTGTTGTAACTGTGAAACCTGGTCATGCAGTTGGTACTGGGTCTGTTCGAGCTGCGATATCTGCCGATGTAGCTGACGTAGCGCTTCACCACTGGCCTCGTCCATGATGCTCCTCTCCATACTCTCCCGACGGCTGTGGTCTACCTCTCCCTCCAGGTGGCGACACATCTTCTCCAAGTCGGCCGCTTTCTTCTTCCACGAGCGGACCACGCCCTTGCGTTTCTCGTTCTCTTTCTCCGATGCGTCGAGGCGGATCGTCAAGGCATCGACCAGTTCGTCACGGGCGCCGAGATCAATCTCGAACTGGGCGCATAGTTCTTGTTGCAGTGCGAGCTGTGTGCGGAGGGACAAGATGATATCTTCCTCGCGGGAGGCTGTGCGGGAATGGATGCCTGGGGGAGGCGTGGAGGGCGTCTGATGAGTGTAATACGTTGTGGCATTGGCACAGAATGGGTCGGGTGGAGAACGTGCGGCAGAGGATTGAGCGTCCAAGTGATCTGGGTCACCGTCGTTTCCTTCCCGTGGCTTGAGGGCACTGCTGATTTTTGACCACATCGGCGTAGTCGATGGTGGGATGCCGGACGAGGAAACTTGAACATGGATATTCACGGACAGTCACGTGAAGAATGAACTAGACGCGTCAGGTCACGTGTAATAAGGCGGAATGTTCCGTGCATATCCCAAGTGCAACGGCAAATCTCTACTTGTTCATCTGAACTCAACTTTAAGTATACACCTCCGCCAGTTACAATAGCATTGTACCAATTTATTTATCCCTCTAAAGTTTGGGAGCCCCGACAAATGAAATGCCCTGGTGCAAGGTGAGTAGAATCCCGAGGGAAGAAAATCCAATTTACTTTCTCGATATTGCCTGCAAGCTCTGGGAGTGCAGCCACGATGAGCGCTTTCTCTGCGTCCGTAATGTTGCCGAGAGTCTTGATCTTCTCCACACCATTCGGCTGTGGTAATGTCAGATCAAGCGGTCAGTGAATAGACGCCAAACGCACCCCAAGTTCGACAGGCGCAGAAAAGTATTCTACATCTTTCCCGAGCTCCTTCAGGAGAGCCTTGCCACCATCTGAATCCGCACTGAGGTTGACGAAGGTCGGCGCAACAATGCCCTTCTCTCCCTTCAAGGCACGGATAACTTTGCCAGCGAATTCTGCGCCAGCGTAGGCCATGGAGAGAGTGGCTGAACCAGTGCCATCCTTGGCCTTGCCAACCTCGTCGCCTCCGTATTGGATGCGGTTAACCAAACCGTCTACGTCGGACTTGCCGAGGCTGGCGGGAAGAGGGTGCGAAGACTGCGAAAGTAGAGGAACGATCTGCGGTTTTCCTGGTAAGCGACTAACCAATTTAACTAAGGGCTTTGATACTCACGGTAATCCCACTGTGACCGCCTACGACAGGGACGGTGACAGCAGAGGTCAATGAGCGATCCCCCACAATCTCAGCCACAAATGTGGAAGCACGAACGACATCAAGCGTTGTAACACCGAAGATCCTAATATTGAGGTGAAGAAGAATCAAGATATGATTTATGGTCGAGTACTACCTCTTGGGGTCAAAGACGCCATGTTTTTTCAAGATTTCGGCGACGATCGGGACTGTGGAGTTCACCGGATTGGAGATGACAAGGACGTATGCTTTTGGGGCGGTCGTTGCGATGCCTATAGCAAGGTCACGCACAATTCCAGCATTTATCTAAGCATTCTTAGCAATCGGAAGAAATTCAGGAAAGAAACTCATCAAACCTTGAAGAGGTCATCTCTGTAAGTTTCCAACGACGTCACGTTAGTCATTGGAGAGGCTGGCTTGTCCGAACTACGCACCGCGTCATCTAAAGTGGCTTGTTGTGATCACTGTCGCAGGAAATAGTACATCGCACTCACTCCTGGTTTCCTTGGGATGCCGGCAGGTATGATAATGATGTCGGCCCCGGTGAGGACCTTTTTGAGGCCATCATCTGCGGGGAGGTATCCCTCGACCTTGGCGGGAGTCGAAATGTGAGACAAATCGACAGCGACTCCTGGGGAATTGACGATATCATAAAGGCCGAGCTGTTACATATGTCTTAGAGCAGGCCGAAATGGTTCGGATGGAATACCTCGGTCACAGCAGGGTTTGACTTGAGCAGAAGAGACAATGGTTGACCGATACCACCTGATCAGCCTTGGTCAGTGGCGGCTTGTAGTTGGTGAGTAGGTAAGTACCTGAAGCACCGAGCACGACAGCTTTCACCATGTTGACCGGAGTATGAAGGTTATTCGGAAGAGATTTCAGGAAGATGGCGATCTTTTATCGCCTTCGACACGCGGTTACTTCCGACACTTATCACATTATTTGATCACGTCATGATGCACGCCGACCAATGCGCTCAAATCACGGTGCCTCCAAAACCAGGATCGCTCGGGGCAGCTCGGAGCACCTCAGAACAACCCAGATACGCATAGATCGAAACTGGATTGCCGAAGATTTACCGATGATCGTGTATCTGTTACAATTTACGGCTCATCACCTGCGCCTTCTCCCTATCTGGCACGCCTGGCCACTTCCTGGCTCTTCTGTTGTGCAAACTTCCACGCTGTTCCTGCCTCTCCTCTGGCCTATTCAACTTTGTGCGAGCCCCAACTTCATACTTGATCTTTCTTCATCTCCGCAGACTCACGTGCTCCATCGGCTTTCTCGGACGCATAACGAGTAGCATCACGTGCGTGGCCACTTAAAATCTGAGACTCATTAGACGATTCGTCAATACGCAGCCAATTTACCAACCTCAAAGACTCGAGCTGCCTTCTCCTCCGCAACTTCTACGAGGCTGTTTATGACTTCCTTGAGCCTTGCAAATAACGTCTCGGCCTTGGTAGAGATTTGCACCCAACGAATACGGGTCTCTTCTGCGGAGCAATGACGGTGCGTGAGGACGACGATTACACAATGACACGACAAGCGTACGCAGTAGACCTGGCCTGTTAGTCGGGAGTGCTTTCTCACTAACACCCCTCTCGCGTAAATAAGCACGCAAACGGGCGTCGGGCCAAATTAGATAGGAAGTGACGGTCACCGGGTCGCAGGGGTACCTACAGAGAGTTGGATCATTCGACTGGAGGGAAAATGGAGTATTGCTCACTTGCTGTTTATCAGGTTGACAAGGTCTTTACGATCGTTTACGTCGCTTCTATCTGCAAGATACCCGTATTCTGAAAGCCAATGGCGAATATCTGAGTTACTCCACGCTCCCCATATGCTATCTACCGCCGAGGGGTAGTGTTCCCTGATGAATAACATGTAGGTTCAGCGCCGTGGTAGATGTTCATCAATGCTTACTCGACCGTGTTAAGCAATTCATCGCGGGACCTCTCCGCGTCGTTCTTCAGCAGTCTGTGATCCACAAGCCAAGCTTTCAACTCGGAATCGGACCATGTGTTCCACACTTTGTCCGTGCAGTTATAGTAATACTTCTTCATTTCGCCAATGAGACTGGATCGAGAAGGTTCCTCAGTCGATTTGAAGAGATTGTGCGCCACGAGCCATTCTCTCTGGAACAGTTGTCAAGTGAGATCAGATGAGAGCAATTATTGCGCATACGATGTATGAATCACTCCAGCTCTCCCACACGGCAGACGCTGACTTGCTGTAATAGTCCCTGGCAAGCCTTGTTAGCTCGCTCCGACTGTTTGCTTTTCTCGCCTCGACCACGCCGTGGTCTTCAAGCCAGTTCTTTAAACGGCTGTCGTCCCACGTGGAGTAGACGTAGTCCTTTGAATCGTCGACTGCACGGGCGACCTCGTGAGTTGCCTGAGCTACTGCGCTGCTAATGCATTGAGAAACAGTGTGGGCCGCATCGGTAGCACCTGCGTAGGCTGAAGAGGCTGACGCGGAGGCGAGGGAGGAGTAGAGTGCAGCTGCATCGTTGTACGTACGATACTTATTCTTAGCAAGAAGGACTAGCTGTTCGCGGGGACCTGAGGGGGCGATGACACCCTGTTCAAGGAGGAAGGCTCGTAACCTGCTCTCGTCCCACTTATCAAAAGTGTCATCTTTGATGTTCTCGAAGGCACGCCGAGCTCTGTTGTATTGATCAACTGACCACTGGTGTCCAGCTTCGGCGTAGGCTGAAGCGGGGGTGGGTGGGGAATGCCAGTTGGCGTTAACGAGGTCGTAGAGGTAAAGTTTGTCAAAGGAAGGGGGCACTTTAATGTTGTGGTGTTCGAGCCAAGTGCGCAGCTCGGTATCGGACCATTTCGCGTAGTCTGGCTCGGATGAGAACCAACTAGAAGCGCACACTAGACTGGCGAGGAGCACGGAATAGCTGAAGAGGATCATTGCTAAGGAACAGGAGTACTCGTTCGCTGCGACCTCTTAAGTGCAGACAGGAGCAATGACATCACTACCTTTCCATTTCCATATACAGCAGTGTCTTCGCTGTGCACCACCACCGCATTGCATGGCGTCGACCGTCTTCAACAAGTTCATCCTCTACGAGAATAAGCTCCGCTTTTACATAGTTGCGTCAAATGCATCTGATTCTCGCCACCGCATTGTCAAGATCGACCGCACTTCTTCGGTCGACCTGCAGGTCGTTGAGGATGACACTGACTACAGCGGAAAACAAATGAGCGCCATGCTCAAGATGCTCGATGACGGGAACAAGGGATCGGGTGGCATAGGAAAAGAGCGAGTGATCTGTGGAATTGCAGGTGATCGACATTCCCGACCGTGCGCCCACCCCGGCTAAAAACACGCTGGCAGGTTTCGTCAAGTTCACCGCGGGGTGGTACATGATTGTGATATCCAAACGCTCAGTTGTCGCCCTCCTTGGCGGTCACTATTTGTATCATTGCGAGAGCACCGACATGATACCCGTTTGCGCCAACCATAAGATAGAAAAGCCTGCAGAAGAGCAACGTCTGCTCAATGTCTTCAAACAAGTCGATATGTCAAAAAACTTTTACTTCAGGTACTGTTTTGGTGTCAGAAATGACAATGTACTTATCACAGTCACAGCCATTCGTATGATATCACGTCTACCCTCCAGGACAATCTTACAAAACCAGATCGTTTTTGCAACACTCCTTGGCCATTCAATGATCGTTATGTTTGGAACTTTTACATGATGTCGCACCCATTTACGGATAAGGCTCCTCGAGGGGTTCAGGCCTGGTTGATTCCACTGATTCATGGTCATGTCGACCAAGCCAGTATGTCCCGTCTGCCTCGGTTCCAGCCAACTTCTTGTCAATGGATTTCATATATAGAGTTGAACGTTCTGGGTCGTGTTTTGTTTGTTACGTTGATCGCTCGTCGCTCTCGTCATTATGCGGGGGCCAGGTATCTGACTAGAGGCGTGAACAGCGAGGTTAGAGTTTAATTCACTTGTTTCCTACTCGCTCTCATCGAACCTAAGGGAAATGTCGCGAATGAAGTTGAGACAGAGCAAATTGTGTCAGAGGCTTTGACAACGCCGTTCTATTTTCCGCCTGGGCAGGACCATATCCGCCGGCCAAGTCCTAGGTATACGAGCTATGTACAAGTACGTCGTGATTCCGTGGGCTTTCGTCTTCACTAACAGTGTCTTATAAGTACCGAGGAAGCATCCCTATCTACTGGACGCAAGACACTACCACTATGAGTCCTCGTCCACCGATTGAAAGTAAGTCTTCGAGCAATGGTCGTACTTCTTGCTTGACGGGTTAACAGTCAATGTGATCGACCCATTCTACACTGCTGCCTCTCGTCACTTTAATGACCTTTTCGCTCGATATGGAGTTCCTATCTTTATTCTGAATCTTATCAAAAGGCGAGAGCCCGTGCCCAGGGAATCCAAGCTCTTGGACGAGTACACGCAGTGTGTGCTTTATCTGAATCAGTTTCTTCCACATGACAAGAAAATGGTCTATCGCGCTTGGGATATGTCGAGGGCCTATAAAGAGTACGTTCCTTTGATATTGATGCAGCAATTTTCTTTACTCCTTTTTTCCCAGGAAGACGCAGGACGTCATTAGTTACCTCGAGGATATGGCGGAAGAATCGATCCAAATGACGGGGTTTTTCCACACGGGGGCAGAGCCGTTCTCTCATTGCCTGCAAAATGAATCGTGAGTATATACGTATTCTTCGTGCGGGCCATTGCATATGCATGGATTCAATATTCTGCAGGGATGAGGATATTTTGTCCTGGCGGGGAGACATTCTTTTGCAGAATGGAATATGTCGTACCAACTGCGTTGACTGTCTGGACCGTACGAACGCCGCGCAGTTCGTCTTCGGAAAGCGAGCATTTGGTCATCAACTTTATGCACTTGGTGTAATAGAAAATCCAAATCTTTCCTTCGACTCAGATGCCGTAAACATGCTAACAGAGATGTACCATGATCACGGCGACAGTACGCATCAAATTATGGCCTTCTCGCTTGGCTTCTCACCTTTTCTGTAGCACTCGCCCTGCAGTATACAGGAAGTGCGCTTGTCAATCGCGTCGAGACTTACCGGCGCATGCCTCATTGGAATAGCCATTCTCGTGACATCATCGAGAACATCCGGCGATTTTACACGAATTCTTTATTAGGTTTGCATCCTTGTTTTGCAAGTGATTGTCGTTGTTCACGATGGGTAGATGCGGATAAGCAAACTGCGATCAATTTGTTCCTTGGTGTTCACGAACTACATGGCCCGGTTGTTCGTTCACGAGGCAGCTACCGGGAATGGTATCAACCACGCAACTTGGAAACTGCGTATACTCTGGATGAGTGTATGCATGCGCTGGATGACTTTGTTGCTCATAGGGGTGATTTTTGGTCTGAGTATTACAGACCGCTCTTGTTCACTTCCCTGGGCAAGCATTTTGCTTATTGTATGAATACTCTGAAAGCACCAGGGTGAGGCCATGACGTTTTCCGCCCTTGCATGTTGCCTGTGGTTGATCACAGCCTGCACAGGAAGTTCATGAGTGGTGGTGGTGGTTACAGTCCTTTTCTTCCTAGCCATCCTAGTATAGGACATCAACCTAGGTTTGGTTCAACATTAATTGGGTTAATGATTCTCATCCTGGAAGTAGATTGATGGCAGGTGTTCATCGTTGGATTGGCCATGCATCTTCATCTCACAGTGATGGCACAAAGAGGTCCATGTCAGCAAACATGGTCATGGCTTCTCAGTCATACAGCAAAACAGAGGTTTATACTCAGTCCACAGGAGCATTAGCAAGCCAGCTTCTTGATCCTAAAGTACCACTAGAAGAGTTATTGGAGTATCATAGGTGGGTATATGAGTGTCTAGTAGAATGGTCTAATGATTGCCATAGGTATATTGATCAAGATCAGCTGATATTTGATGCTATGCAGAGTGAAGCAGAAATCACAGATCAGTCTCTTTACCTGAAGTATATTGAGAAGAATACTGAAAGAGGGGAGTTATTGCTAGGCAATGGAAATGCAGAGCAATATGATGGGTATACTATGCTTTCTGGTGGTCAGCTATCAACTTTGGCAGATACCTACAGTTATACAAGATGGCTGACAGAGGTTGAGATGGTATAATGCATATTACATTCATATTATAGAGATTATCTACTTGATGTTACAAGAATGACTAGCATAGGGTGCTGAAGGCATCTAAGGGCATATCCATGTTCAAGGGAGAGAGCCTGGGTTGTCAGTTTACATTGCCAATCAGATGGGCACTCTTTTGTAAGGATCAGGGCTGCAGTGTGTCAAGCATAGGGTGTGTGTGTTATGATTTGCTCTCATACATAATGGCCCATTGCTTCAGCACTATCAACTTACATACATAGTTTATTTTACTCTTCAAAGCATGTGATGGTGGATATCACATGACTACTGGCTATGGAGGAATGCAAGGTGTCTGGTGTCAGGCATGCACATGGTAGGTGTTACAGATGATACTTTTTCACTACCAAAGTTGACTACACTTTGGCTACACTTTGATTAGTGTCAGTCAGATGTCAGTCAGACTTGACTACACTTTTGCACTACCAAAGTTGCTACACTTTGACTAGTGTCACCACTATCCTACACTTTACCACCAACTTTGGTACACTCTTAATCTAATGTCACCTTGCCCTATACTTTACTACCAACTTTGGTACACCCTTAACCTAATGTCACCTCACCCTACACTTTATGACCAACTTTGCTACACTCTTATCCGAATGTCCACCATACACCTTTGTATAGGTTACCACCCCAGATCTCTAGATGGAATCTCTACATTCTACATGCACTATCTGCATGTTCTTCCACATGAACTCTAGACTCCTAGAGGCTATGCCTTCTATTCTACCACACCATGCCACACTAAACATATTTCACATATTTGTTGTATATTCAACTATCTCCTCATGTTCTCCTTTTATTACTCATTTCCCTTCATTCTGATGCTTCCATTCCACTACCAGGCAGTGTCCTCTTTGCCCTCCACATGTACAATCTGTAGATTAGAGTACAATAGTTACAAACATGTAGAATAGTATATAAAGCCTGAATTCAAGCCAGGGAACCTAGTCTGGTTCTCCTGGGGTTTGCCCCTTGAGCTTAGCACACCAACTCAGTCCCCCCATGGTCTAGGAGGTCTAGTGAATAGACTAAAAACCAGAGCTCAAGGGTTGGTTCAGTAGGGACTAGACCCCTATCTGCCTTGAGTATTTAATTACTGCACCTCATGGTGCTTATCTTTGATGGCTGTGCCTTGTGGCACTCTAGACTGCCCTATGTACATATGTTAGGCACATCTCTTACAATATGTCATATAGTATGTACCTTTTTTTCTCACATTATGTCATAGATAAGTGGATACATATGGACCAGTATCACAATATGTACAAACATTGTGTAATGTATATACAGTATAGTATGAATATAACAATCCAAGGACCTTAGTTAAGTGCTTGTGGTATTTCCCTGACCACATGCTTGACACTCTATAAGCCTTTTGAGAGTAGCCTAGTGTAGTGCTTAATAACCCACTACCAGCATATAGCATGGCTTAGGCTTTGGGCAGCAACAAGAGGAGTGCTTGAAGGGAGTTGTTGTCAATGGGCATGAGGCTCCTTAGTAGTGGGGAGATTACCACAAGAACTTGACTAGTTCTTGGGGTGTTGCATTCAACTTATATACTTACATCTTGTTTGTATCTATTGACTACATGGTCTGTGCATGTAAGGTACTATCTATGATAAGGTGGGAACTGTTCCTGGTTCCTTACTATATAAGTACATATGGGGGATTCTAGGCCTATGTGCAGTGTCCTCATGTTCTTTCATCATAGATAAGGTCATTCTAGACCCATGATGTCATACATGATGTCATTGTGACATCTTCTTATGTAATGTGACCTTCCTGCAGTCTGGACCATTGTCCTTGCTAAGCCCTTTTATGTACCCATAACTTAGGGTTCCATGGCTCTTGGCCATGTGTATCATAACACCTAGGCCACATTTGTTAAACTTGAGTGATGGACTTGGGGTAACTCTGAAGGTCTGGAGTTGAGGGGGTTGGACAGGACTTGGCTTCACCTTATGTGGTGCACCCTTGTTTTGACTTGGTCCTGGATTTGCAGAGAGGTTGGAGGTCAGAGTTGATAGTTGTGCAACAACAACCAAAGGCAAGAGGGGAGAATGTCTAGTTCTATTGATATTTGAACTGAAGAAATACATGGCATATTTTACAGAGTTTATATATGGAGGGAAAATGTATTACTAAGTCTGGATGTTGGATGACAGAACATACTGGAGGGTTGAAGGTAAACATGTGCCAGGGCATCACCTTGAAGCTGTGCTCCTAGGTGAGCACTGGTCTTGGAGGTATCTAAGCAAAGAATGGAATGTAAGAGATGAGTAATGAAATGGAACATAAGAGAGAGAGAGTCATAGGATATTACTAAACTACAAGTCCAAGTGTCATAAGTACAGAGATAACAGAAATCAAACCAGGGTTGGTACCAGAGTTGGTACCAGATAAGTTGGAGTTGCACTTGGTAGATTTCAGGATATGACAACATTATACATATGCTGGTTGATGGTTGTGCTTTATTAGAACCTAACTACTACTCACCTACCATACTCTCTCATAGCTGGGAAGAGCTTATCTTTTAAAACATAGCCAGACCCAAGGCTTACATACATATATGGGACCCTCCATTTCTGGGCACCCCCCTTTCTTTTCAAGTAGCCATTCCCTATGAAGTGCAACTGTCAACCAGCATATAGTGTGGCCTAGGCTACTCTCACAATGGGCTTATAGGAGTCAAGATTGAGGGGAATGCCACAAGGACTTAACTAGAGTCCTTGGATCATATATTAATCCTATATATATCATAGGGCATATTTGTACATACATATTGACTACATGGTCCATGCATATCTATGTATATGTTGCATACTATTTATGACATAATATGAGAGAAAGAACTACATATGACATCTTGTGGAAGACTGCCTAACATGAGGTAGTCTAGAGCACCATGAGGTGCAGTGTTAGTGCCATGAGGCACAGTAATTACAGTGATTTCAAAAACTGGCCCAGTGTTTAACCCCAATCCAGTGCATGAAGTGCACTGCAATCACATGAACAAATTACACTTTGCTTTGGTGGGATGTATTGTAGTATGAACTCTTGGCTACACCTTTGCTCTATATATCACATGATTTCATTCAAATGCTGTCAACATATAGCTATTACAAAATGAACACCTCATTGGGCTGATTTATGTATGTACTTTTGACTCAAAGATCAAAATCTCTATCAGATCAAGCTATATTTAGATTTGTTCAGGTTACAAACAAAACTACATATGTAAATAGTATGTCTGAGTTTCAAAATACTCCCACACATCCTTATTCTCTGCTTTCAT
The DNA here is from genome assembly GCA_038089215.1 of Tylopilus vinaceipallidus. Classification (NCBI taxonomy): domain Eukaryota; kingdom Fungi; phylum Basidiomycota; class Agaricomycetes; order Boletales; family Boletaceae; genus Tylopilus; species Tylopilus vinaceipallidus. Next base: position 52,198 of record JBBPKK010000080.1, read on the forward strand.
CATTATGTGATCTCTTACAACTAATCAAAAGGCTACTATCCTTGCTCAACTTGATGCAGGCCACTCAGCTCATGTTATTGCCACCCAGCTTGGTATTGGATGTGCTACTATATCCAGGCTATCTTCTCAAGAGTGGCCAGACCTTCAAAAGTCCACTGGTGGTTGTCTATCCAAACTTTTCTCTACCAATATTTGCCATACTATTTATTTCATCTCTTCTGGTAGAGCAGAGAATGCTGTTCAAGTGACCAAAACACTCTCTAATCTCACAAATCAACCCCTCCATCCCAATACTATTTGCCAGCACTTGAAAAAAAGTGGCATGAAAGCTGTTTCCAAGCTGAAATGCCCTTTTCTTTCAGCCAAACATTACAAAGCCTGGTTGGACTTTGGATATGCTCACAAGGATTGGACTATAGAGGATTGGAAGAAGGTCATAAGTTCTGATGAGACCAAAATCAATCACCTGGGGTCAGATGGGAATAAATGGATGTGGAAAAAGCCAGTATGACTTGGAAAGGAATTGGCTATGTCACCAAGATAGATGGTAGGATGAATGGTAATTTTTACCTTCAAATTTTGGAGGATGAACTGCTAGAAATCCTGCAGTATCATGGTTTAAATCCTCCTGACACTATTTTTCAGTAGGACAATGACCCCAAGCATACTTGCAAAAAGATCAGGGAGTGGCTAGAAAAGCAAGATTTCAGGGCCATGATAAGGCCTGCACAGTCTCCTAACCTCAATCCCATTGAATATGTCTGGTGGTACCTCAAAAAAAGACTTGCTGAGTATGAAATTCCTTTCAAAGATATGAAGAAGTTATGGAATAGAATTTAGATGGAGTGGGAGAAGATACCAGTTGGAGAGTATCAGAAATTGATTGAGAGCATGCCCAGGAGGGCCCAGGCATTGTTATGCTAGGTACAATGTAGTGCAAGCTGTTAGGCAAAGCAATACAAAGTCTACATGTTTACAAGTTGCTTACTAATGTAGAGCCAATGATGTTTGCCTCAAGAGAAATACTAAGAGAGATTGCAAGCCAATCACTCAAAGAATGTTAAAACACTATGTATGATTGCATAGATTTAGCTAAAGACTCCTAGCTAATCTGGTGGTTTATATACATAGGAGCTTATTTAAGGCAAGCTCCTAAATGACAAAAGAGGGATGCTGCAGAGAATCATTGTAACCTAGAGAACCATTGGGGCAGTGTCCACAGCATCAGAAGGTTCTAAAAGAAACAGAAATCATAATCAAGGAATGGCATAGCCCAGATACCAAGCAATAAGGGTAAAAAGGGAAAGAGAAAGGCATATTGTATCAATAATGGTGTTTCATACAGTTTTGAGAGTGAAGAGGATGAGTCTAAATACAGCAAAATGTACATATAGTTGAAGAGGAAAGAAGAAAAAGAAGAATAGGCAAAGAAAATGTGATATTATCTTTTTACTAAGGCAGAGATATTATCTCCAACACACCCTTCTAATTTCTGGCCTTGCTAGCAGCCCTTTGGTCTCCCTCTTCTCAGCGTTTCCATCCTGCTCAAACCAGTTTGAGGTGGAGTCTCCATCATACCTCTCATGCTAGACCTGTTCCTTTCCAGAGACCAGTGCACCTTCTTCAAGGGGGGAGGTTGTGTTATGAAAGGGGCAGTTGTTGACAATATGGCCTAGATGGTTGCAGTGGTTACAATAATGATTGGGGCAGGAGGCTTGGAAATGACCAGGAAATAATATTTCACAGAAGGGGCATCAATACTAGGGACAGTATATTCTCCAGTGGTCTGGGTTGCTGCAAACAAAGCATGGCCTATTAGAGTGACTTGTAGCGGGGGAGGATGGTGAATAGGAAGAGGCACAATCTTGTCATTGATATGGGGGGAGGATGGAATGGTCTGGGTAAGTGGTTGTTTCCTCCAGTTGGTGCATATGCTTGTGAAGGGAGATAAGCACTGCCTGTCCTGAAAGAACTGTTGCCTTTTGGCTTCCTGGATGTCAGAGGGGAGGAGAGGGGAAGAGGAAAGACAATCAGCCAGAGAGATAGAGGTTCCTTGAGGGATGGAGTCCCTGTGGTAGGAGGAGGTGTGTAGGTAGTAGCAGAGGTTAGGGTAGGAAAGTTGTTTTAAAATAGGCAAAATATGGGGTCAAAGAAAGATTGGGGGAAGAAAATCCAGGAGTGTACCTAATCCCTCAGCAGCCAAGAGGTCCAATACCAGGTTGCTCATCTTGATCATTTCCTGGATGAGAGAATCATAAGCTTGGGAATGGAGCTCTTCCAAAGGGAAATTAGTGAGTTGGAAACAACTTAGGGCGATGGACCAGTAGACATTGGCTAATGGGGGAAGTAGGGTGGTTCCTGGGAAGACAGTGGATTGTTCAAGGGTGAATGTAAGAGTAGGGGATTCTAACACTGTAGCAAGAATGATGTGAAGATGGTCTACCAGTAGACAGTTAAGATGAATGGGGAGGAGGGGCAAGTCTTCAGGCAGAGGGGGAGTTATGGAAGGCAGGGGAGGCAGATATGGAAGAGGAGAAGGTTGTCATGTTGCTAGTTGGAAGGAGGAAGCAATGGCAGGAATTCATGGAGGTGGTCTGTTTTATAGGCTTTGAGGAGTTTCTGGGAATGTTCTAGATTATCCTTATGTTCTCAGGTGTCTTCTGCTGAAGAGTATTCTTCCACCTGACCAAGAATTGTCTTCTTTTGTGAGATCCATGATGGGCTAGGATCACTTTGATTTCATATTTTTCATCTCCATCTATATGTACATATATCCTCTGGGGGTGGTTCTAGAAATGGGGTTCCATGTTCAGAGGTAGTTCAGAAAGAGGAAAGAAGAGAAGCATGGAAGACAGGGTGGATCTTCCAAGTTGGGGGGAGTTTCAGCTGATAAGCAAGGGGGAAGATAACCTTTTCAATGGAAAAGGGACCATGTCATTGTTAATACAGTTTGGGGTGACCTCCAGGAAAGTGAAGGTTTCTGGCTTCCAGCCAGACTTTGTTTTCTTGTTTCCAGGGAATGAATTTGGAGTGAATGTGGTCTTTCATGATTAGACAAGCTTTCTCATGTGCAGCAAGGGCTTCCTTTCTGGCTTCTTCTAACACTGACATGTGTTGTCCTAGAGCAGGAGGAAGGTTTTTCCTAATGGGGGATAGGAATAGGGTTCATATTCCATCATGAGATAGAAAGGTGATTGGTGGGTGGAAGAGTGGGGGGTAGAGTTATGAGCAAATTTGGCAGTAGGGAGAAACTGAGACCATGATATGGGAGAGCCTTGGCAGTGAAGCACAACCTATTACCAGCGTATAGCATGGCTCAGGCTACTCTCTCAAAGGCTTATAACGAGTCAAGTAATGGGGGAATGCCACAAGGACTTAACTGGAGTCCTTGGGTCGTCATATTGGAGTATATATACCATACAGCATGTTTGTAGCTATTGACTACTGGTCCGTGCGTATCTACATAGGTATGACATATCATGAGAGAAGATGATATCATAATGACGTCTCGTGGGAGACTGTGCCTGCATGAGGCAGTCTAGAACACCATGAGGTGCGGCGTTAGTGCCATGTGGCATGGCGATCAAAGATAAGCGCCATGAGGCGCGGTGATTAAATACATGAGGCAGATAAGGGTCTAGCCCCTACCACGTGCGTGCCTGACATCTGGACAGCTCGGATCCCTCCAAGTCAGTCGTCACGTGAACTAGTCATGTGCTAAGTCTCACGGTCACATGCTCGTAAAGCAAAATATGTCTAAGTCCATCAAGTGTGATACTGGCAGCTTAGAGCAAATCGTAACATTACCCCCCACCTAAGAATCGGATTCCAGACGATTCCAAATAGGATCACAGTTGGTAAATATGTCGTAAGGCCGAAAGAGGCTGTGGAAACGATCAACGTCAATAAGGTTAAGCTTCCTGGGAGCGTTCGGGTTCTTCCGGTGGAAATCAGCTACTGCATCCTTTGCTGACCCAAGGTTATCGGCAGGTTCCCACGTTCGATCTTCTTCCCCATATCCAGACCAGTGGACTAGGTACTCCAAACGTCGACCTTTCATTCTAGAGGCGATAACATATTCGACCTCAAATTCCTCGGTTCCATCCTCTGTTACCTTTACAGGTCCAGGCTTGTACGTTGGTTGGCTGTCAAGGTGTTCCTTATAGGGTTTAATGTGGGAGACGTTCACTACCGGGTGAATTCTCATGCCACGGGGGAGTTGTAGTTTTACGACATTCTGGTCGTCATCGGCGTCCAATAATTTATATGGACCTAGCCATCGCTCAGTCAGCTTCCGGCTGATTCATGTGTCTTGGAGATTAAGGTTTTTGGTGCTAAGCCACACCTTATCTCCCCTTTTGTATTCCGGCGCAGTGGACCACTTCTTGTCGGCTTGCGCTTTCATGGTTTTTTGTCGGTTTTCTAGGTTTTCTCTGACTTGTTCCAAAGTCAGCCTCATTCCATCAAGGAATTCTTGTGCTGCCGGAGCTTTCGAGATTACCGGCTCTATCCCCATCCTTGGTTCATAAGAACGTGTGATCTGAAAAGGGGACTTCTTCGTAGAAGAAGATTGCCAATTGTTATAGGTAAACTGGGCCAGGCTCAACCATTCTGCCCATTGATCCTGCTTTTCTGTGCAGTACAGCCATAGGTATTGCTGTAGCTCGCGATTTATTCGTTCCGTCTGCCCGTCCGTCTGCAGGTGGAACGCTGTGCTTAAATTAAGGCGGATATGAAGAGATGCGGCTAAATCCGCCATGACCTGTGAGGCAAACTGCGGCCCTCGGTCAGATACAATAGAGGTGGGAAGTCCATGGTGCTTTCATACGTTATCCCTATAAAGCTTTGCTGTCCCCTTACTTGTTATGGTTTTATGAGTGGGAATAAAGCATGCTTCCTTAGAGAATCTATCCACAACCACTAGGATTGCGTCGTATCCGTCTGACTTAGGTAAGTCCGTTATAAAATCAGCGGAGATATCCTTCCATGGTCCCTCGGGAACGGGAAGGGGGATTAACTTCCCAGGCACTGCCCGGTTGGTCAGCTTCATCTGATTGCATCTTTCGCATCGGGAACAATAGTTTTTTATTTCGGGGTTCATTCCTTCCCATATATAATATCAGGAGATCAACTCTGTGGTTTTCTCCGCTCCGCCATGTCCTGCTATGGTGGAGTCGTGGTATAAGGTTATTACTCGTTGTCTGATATCCCCTTTGGGCACGAAGATCTTATTATCTTTGTAGAGGAAACCTTCTTTGATTTCTCCTTTCGTATCAGATTCCTTTATCAACAAGGTTGCATCTCGGATGCTTTTCAATATGTCCTCTTCTTCTGAGGTTATAGTGGTGATCTCAGATCTCCTTATCTGCGAGTTGGGGATTACTGTTACCCCTTTATTATCATCTTCAATTCCTACGGAATGGTCTTCCCTTCTCGAAAGGACATCAGCTTTTCCCATGCTCGTTCCTGGTTTTCTCACAAGTACGTAGTTGAAGCGAGATAACCATTGTGCCCATCGTGCTTGGCGACAGTTGAGATCTTGGCTGGTCATAAAATATTGGAGGTTTGCATGGTCGGTCCATATTTCGAATTCATGCTTAGCTCCTTCTAAATAGTGTCGCCATATTTCTAGGGCATGTATGATGGCCAGCATCTCTCGGTTGGCAACAGAATAATTACGTTGTTCTTTGGTCATTTTGTGGGAACTAAAGGCCACTGGGTGCCATTTCCCTTCCTTTTCCATAGATAATACTGCTCCGGTGGCAAATAGAGATGCGTCGCATTCCAGGCGGTATTTCGCATCATAGTCCGGGTATGCTAATATTGGTGCAGAAGTAAAGGCTTCCTTCATCGTGTCGAAGGAGTTCTGCTGTTCAACCCCCCATTCCCACACTGAAGAACGATAATCCAAGCTGCTCTTGTAGCAGGTGGACTGCAGACAGGGTGAAGGGGATGCGATAGGTTCGTCCCCAGAGAGAGCAGGAAGAGGGATACAGTCAGAGAGGACTGGGGCTTACTGTCCCTAGTGCGGTAGGTCGAGAAACGGTGGGTCCAGACACTCCCGGATGGAATGCAGGACCGGCCAGGTTGTAAAGAGTGTGATAGACCAACGGGATGGTCGAGAATGGCGACGGTGATGGCGGAAACGGGCAGGACGGTTTAGATGGTGAACAGAAAGATGCGGAAAGATGTATTGAGTATGTAATCAACAACACTTTATAGTCCGGGCATTCCCAGGACTGTACAAACACTTAAACGAAGAAACCGGGAAAAAGTACGTAGTGTCCGGGTGAGACCGGTATGGGTCCAGTGAGACCAGTGAGTGCAGTGCGGTCCAGGTGTACGGGTACGAAGTGATAACGAATGTAAATGATTATAGAACAATATAAGAACTCACCCGCAAGACGAGACAGACGGATGGACATGAGGGACAATGGCGGTGGACATGGTTTGTGAGGATCCGGTACGTGCGGTAGGTCCAGTAGCACGGGAAAGTGGGTCCAGTGGGTCCGGATTGAGTGCGTGTGAATGCAGTCGTCCGGACTGCCTGTAGGATGATCTGAAAAGGTGGGACTATATTGGTTTTCAACTGTAGGGAAGCATGGCTCCCTACAACGCTTTATCTTTTCTTGTGAGTTCAGTAAGGGGTCGGGCTATTTCGGAGAATTTGTCGATGAACTGTCGGTAGAAGTTTGCCAATCCAAGGAAGCTCCTTACTCCCTTTACGTTGGTTGGTGTTGGCCACTCTAGTACTCCCTTCCTTTTTGAGTCCGACATTCTGATTCCTTGGCTGGTCACATCCATTCCCAGCATTTCAACTCTTTCTACCGAAAAGAAGCATTTTTCCGGTTTTATAAATAAGTCGGCTTCTTTCAGCCTTTGCAGCACTTTCATGACAGCCTGGTCATGGAGCTTTTGATCGGTGCTTTTTGTAAATACCAAGATATCATCCATATACAGTATACAATGACAAATGAGTCCATATCCGACAGGGTGTCGTTCATCATGGCCTGGAAGGTGGCAGGCGAATTATTCAACCCGAAGAACATTACCAGGGGTTCATAACTCCCGTCTTCGGTTGTGAATGCAGCCTTCCATTTGTCACCTTCCTTGATTCAAACGTTGTTGTAACCCCATTGGAGATCCATTTTGGTAAATAATTTAGCCCCTTTTAGCTTATCTATCAACTGTGAAATTAACAGCAAGGGGTAGCCATTCGGGATCATCCAGCTGTTCAAGTAACGGTAATCTTGTACCATTCTTTTCGTTCCTTCCTTTTTGGGTATGAAGAACACTGGCGAGGTTTGAGGGGATTTTGACGGTCGGATATATCCCTTTTGGAGTTGTTCTGATACAAAGGCCTTGACCTCTTCTTTCTCTTCTTGCGACATTGGATACACTTTAGCCTTTTTGGGTATAAACCCCTCCTTTAGGTCGATAGCGTGATCCCAAGGTCACCTTATCGGCATCCTCTCAAAAGCCTTTTTGGTAAAGAGATCGAGATATTCATGGTATTGTCTCAGAACGAGTTCCTCCGCTGTTATTTCTACCTTTTTCGGTGGTGTAACCTCCATTTTCTTTACATGATGGTACATGTGTGGGGCGTTTTCAATTTCTTCCTCTTCTAGACATCTTAGCAGGACCGATCGGTCAGATAGGAGATAGCATGTTCAGGGGCATTTCGTTAGCTGCACTTCTCCTGTTACCCAATTTATCTCTGGGTTGTGCTTTCGTAGCCACGTATATCCCAGAATCATGGGTACCTTCCCTAGATCTGTCACTTCTGCTTCCAGCTTCTCATGGTGACTCTGATAGTCAACAATTAACTCCGTGGTGTGAGTAATGTTCCCAGTGCTGTTCTTGGTTCCATCAACATTGAACACTGGGATAGGTCATTCTAATTTTTTCAGGGGTATTTTATTCTCATGAGCCCACTGTTTGTCAATAAAAATGCCGTTGGCACCGCTGTCTAGGAGAGCCTTAGCCCCAATCACCCAGTATTTTTCTGTGGACGGAGCCACTTTTACTCCTAACTTTATTTCGGATGTGGCCATGGAGCAGACCACGATCCTATTAGGGATTTCTTTAAATATCTTTTTGTTTTTTATTGCCAAATTAAGCCTGGATTCCTGTCCGGCGCGCTCAGGCTCTTCCTGAGTCATGGCTTTGGTTATGTCTTCGAAATATGTTACCGATTCCAGATCAGATAATAGTACATTGAAATACGTATTTTTGGGTTTTTCTCTTTTTATATCTTTAAAATAGTCTTCGGCTACACAACCACCCTGACTGGTTATGTGCCTTATTCTTTTCCCACCTTGGCCTCTTTTGCCTTGGCGTTCAACACGTCTGTGAAGTAGGCTTTTGCCTCTTCAAAGCCCATTTCATTTATGGACTTGGGCGTTTCTCTAGCCTTCCCCTTGCGGCTAGCTCGGACATTATTGCTTTCCCGGTCCGAGTTGCTGTCATCGCCACTCTCCTTTTGAGCAGCTCGAGCCTTGCAAGATTTGCCTCGTTTCGGGCAATCCTTTCGATGCCCTCCCCCAAGGAACTTGCAGTCGCTGCAAGGTTGCTTAGGCTTTTTGCAGTTGCACACGAGGTGGTCGCCACTGCAGTTGAAGCACTTACCCTTTCGGGCAGCATCGATGTCCATTGCGTTAGAGTCATGCCGGTTGGACGGTCCGGCAGACGCATTGTTGCCCCATCTTTTGTTTGAGCTTCGGGCGAGCTCGAATTGTTCGAATGCATTTCCTACATTCCTTACTTGACCAATCCAGTTGGCCAGACAGGTCAGGGCTTCGTCCCCATGGAGATTGAGGGAGATGTGGCGCACTATCTCCTCTCGGGCGTTCTTGACTAAGAGGTGAACGCCCATCACCTCGTCGATCCCAGCGTACTGGTACAGAGTTTCCCACTGTGTGAGATAGGCCTTTGTCTGCCTAGTTCCTTGTTTGAGGGTTTGTAGCTCCCTCAGTGCTCTCCCTTGCCTTGTTGCCAACCTGAAGCAGTGGGAGAGTTCCTTCTCCAGGTCTTTGACAGTCCACCATTGGTTGTCTGCCAATTTTGTCTCGATATGGAATCTGGCCCATTCGCCAGCTCCATTCTTGTCTCCTTCTTTCCCAGAGCCAAT